>JAWWMW010001220.1:129820-141485 GCA_035048345.1 Echeveria elegans
GTTCTGGATAATTAGCCATTTTACGGGTGGCGAATTGGAAAACCCCTATTTTACGGGTGGTTTTTTGTAATAAACCCAAAATGTTATTTGTCAGGGTTTATAACTTGAATTTGTATTCATCTTCAGATAATTTGGTTAAATGATTTGAATTTAAATTTGTTAACATTTTTGGCAAAAGATCGACTAATTTTGTAATACAATGTTTTCACCTGTCAGCCACTCTTATTTCAAATTATGTTGTACATTTTACGTTTGATACATGTCTTGACAGTCAACATTTGACACATTTGGTTGATTATATATACAAGGGGGTTAATTAACGGAAACAATCAGTAAAATATAAGTTTTTTCAATAGTCATTCGTAAAATGTGATATTATCAATTACCACCAATTAAAATAATGTTTACCAAATTCATTAAAAATTTTGTGTACCAAAAGCCACCTAAATGAATTTAAAAACACCACCCATTTACAATTTATTTAAAAAAATTCATTATAAAATAACAAAAAAAACTTAAAAAATTCAAAACATTGGAAAAACAAAGTTTAAAAATTCATTCATTTATTCTTGATTTAAGCGCCTAAATGCCCAATGCACACGAGAATAAAACTCGGATAAATAGGTACAGCGAATCACCCAAAAATCACCCAGTTTCTACCTATCGTTTGCTGCCTTTTTCGCCAAACCATCAGCCATTTGGTTGGCTTCTCTGCAAATAACTGCCGAGGTTCCATTTATCATTTCTTATCATAAGGTTTGCGCTTGCGCAGTCTTCAATCCAGTATTTGTAATATGCTGAGTATGGGCTAAAACTGTTGAATAAGATCAAAAACTAATCTACTAGGGGAGATATTATTATGTAAAGTTGCTAAAGATCCCAAAATTGTTGCAGCCGAAGTCCCTCGTAACACACCCCCAGCCCCAAACCAGCCCTATTGATCGATGTAAGCCAAGAACCATCACAGTTTATTTTGATTACAATTTCCTTCAGAACCTGCCAAACTGCAGAAGTATCTCCATCAAGCACCGAGAATTTAAAAGAAGGTATTGAACACTCTACGACGGCGCGATTAGCAACGCCGTCGCACCAGGCTACCACTCTCGCAACACATCATTCGTCTCCGTCGTCGCCTTCATCTAACCTAAAATCACCAAATATGATTAAACAACTTTGAGGACTGATTCTGTAAATATGCAAAGGTTTTGACCAAATTATGTAATAACTTAAAAGTCTGTACAAAACTGTATATAACTCTCTGTTTACATTCAGATAAAGATAAAAAAAGCTTTACATTTTCTTCAACCTATTACACTTCATTTTCTTTTACAAACTTGATCGGTAATCTTCCTCCTCCCCCGATCATCTATTTCTACAAAAGGAATATATTTGACACATTCATCTGTATCTTGATGACTGTTGATGAAATGTGATTCTCATTTAATGAAAATTTGACAACTACAAATTTTATAACGATGTTGTTTTGATTTGTTTGATAAGGTTGTTTTTTTTGAACAAATTTTACAAAAAGAATATGGAAAATAAAATCAATTATTTAATAAAAAATAAATCGACAACAAAGGTATGGTCTCTACTCTCTTGTCTCCAAACTGAAAGTCAAGCGTCAACTGTGACATAATTCATTCTACTATTGCTATTGGTTTTTTCATAGAGACGAGAGCTTATGTTACCACTATAAAAAAAAAAACATAAAATAAATTAAATAATTGATTTCTAGTATTTTGCATTTTGTATTGGTTTCACCACCACCGTTCGTCTCTATATATCGATCTCCAATCCACCCCCACCGATTCGACGACGCACGTTGACGGTGGAATCGCGCATAAAGATTCAATCTTTTTCTGTTTATTTGAGGATAGGGTTAGGGTTTCGAAAACGAAGATTTCGGAAGAAGAGATCTGGATCGATTGATCCTTTGAGAAGATGAGCTTCGCGTCCGCCCCTCCGTCCAACTCTAATGGGAATCTCGATGAGCAGATTGCTCAGCTTATGCAGTGCAAACCCTTGTCCGAACAAGAGGTGGATTCTTGTTTTTTTGTGTGTGTTTGTCTCTCTTGTGAATTGGATTGATGAAACTTTGGGGCTTTTTGTATTAAACTGGATTGATCTCTTGGTGAATTAGATTTGGGGCTGATGTGAGTATTGGGTTGTCATGGTCTGCAGCCTGCAACAGGCAATTTTGTGAGAGAGTATTTTGTATGGTTTTGTGTTGGTTTTTCAGTCTAAAGATGATGGGAAATTGCAGTCATTTTGGGGTTCTGAGTGGTTTTGTGAGTTTATGTGAATACTTGCGATGTGATGTTCCGTAAAACTTCTAACATTTGGTGTGAAAGCATTTTGGTCTGACAGCAACTATAAGAGTGAGGTGCTTTTTGATTTTTGGATCTTTGGCTAAGTTTTGAAACATGGGTATTTGATACATATATTCAAAATCATGTACACTAGAATGAAGGGAGGTTGTGTTTGTTACTGTTAGCGAACGGTTAACGGTAGAATTGAAAGTCATGGTAAGTTAACAATAAAAATGCAGACTTTTTTCACGTCTGTGGGTTTGTGGTGTAAGATGTCTGCTTTTAGTTTCAGCAATGATTTTGTAGGAGCTGCGTCTAAAATGTGTTCGGGGTATTGTAATTTGTAGCACAGCAGATGGTGTTTAGCATAGATTAAAAATTGTGATGCATGATAACTTTGGTACTTTTCAGATGCTGGCTTCACTTCACCACATATGCTACATACACTTCTTCTTTTGTTGATGTTGCTTCTGTGGTGCTTCCTCAGTTGAACAGTTTATCGTTCTGCTGCTGAATTTGTTATCCCAGCATTTATGAAATCTAATCTTGTTATTTGATCTTGTCTTATTTTTCATTCCCTAATTTCCACCACGCGTCTTCTTAGATCTGAGTAAAGTTATAGTTTGTTCATTTATTTTTATATGTTACAGATACAAATGTAGTTTCCTCAACATTCACCTTTTCTTGTACTCCTTCCGTCCCAATATTTTCTTCCCATTTGGTAGTTGGCACGGTTTTTAAGAAATTAAGTTTTGTGAGATGAAAGTATGAAAGAGAATGAGTGGAAAGTGAATAGATTGGAGAGAGAGTGTAAATGTGAGAGAAAAAGTTTTCCATTTAAGACAATGAGAAGAAAATTTTGGAACACCAAAAAAGGAAATGAGAAAAAATATGGGACGGGGTAGCTTTTATATCGTGTAATCTTTTCGTATTGCTTTAGCGAAATTTCTTATGTTGTTCATGGTTTTCTCCACTCACGTTATTACTAATAGCTACCAATTTTTAATTGTAGGTTCGGGCATTATGTGATAAGGCTAAAGAAATTTTGATGGAAGAAAGCAATGTTCAGGTAAGGACAATCTATGTTTTTCAGTTTCAGTAACTTCTAGCACGCCCCCTATGCTATCTTAATACCTAGTGGTGTTATAAATCATCTAACGTGGAACTCTTATATATAAAATGCTGATTAGCACCTTATATTTATTCTTTCTATGCCATGTTTTTTAAAGAGTGACTCATATATTCATATTCCTTTTTTGCAGCCAGTGAAAAGCCCTGTAACTATATGTGGTGACATTCATGGTCAGTTCCATGATCTTGCTGAACTTTTCAAGATTGGTGGGCAGGTAGATTATTTGGACAAACCTTTTGTTTTTTTTTTCTAGGATTTACTTGTGAAAAAACCATGTACAGAATGTGTTGATTAATTTGTTTTGTTGACATTAATGTCTTCTTTTTTCTTTCTTCCATTAACAGTGTCCAGATACAAATTATCTATTTATGGGTGACTATGTCGATCGTGGCTATTATTCAGTCGAGACTGTTACGGTAAGGATTGGCTTCTTTTCTTTCATTTTGAGATATTCTCTTAGATCAGAGAACTTCTTTTAAGGACTCTCTGATCCTGTGAACTCCATTACTAGAGTGGGCGTTAACTTTTTGAAGTACTTATACTCACAAGGAATTGCGTTATTAAGGTTTTAGATTTCCTAACACATGCCAAATTGTCGGATTGTAGACTTTTTTAATTTCTTCATACTTATGCTCTTGTGATTTTCATATCTGCTCATTTTCTTGCATGACTACATGCACAGCTTCTGGTAGCCCTTAAAGTCCGCTACCCTCAAAGGTTGACGATTCTACGAGGAAATCATGAAAGTCGTCAGGTTTATCTTCAACTTTGAAACAAAATCCTTGCATGTAGCTCTCAATTTTGCCTTAAGCAGTATACTTGATTACTCTTTCTTGGTCTGGTCATTATGGTCTGTGCAGATTACTCAAGTTTATGGATTCTATGACGAATGCCTTAGAAAGTGAGTCTTATAGTCTTAGGCAAATTCTGACACACTTTTCTCATATGTTTTTTAAATATATTTCTAGCTTGTAGAATGACAGCTTTATAAGTTGATACTTCAATATTTTTACATCACATCAACTGAGTGTTAAGATATCCTTGAAATTTCGTATGCGGATATTATGTGCGTGCCGGTATATGGGATTTTTGTTGGTTATTATCTGTTTATTATATTTATTTTGTAACTTCTACGCAGATATGGAAATGCTAATGTTTGGAAGATCTTCACTGATTTGTTTGATTATTTTCCATTGACTGCCCTGGTATGGCATCTTCTTCTTATGCTTGTCTTCGTGTTATTGATTCTTTTCCATGATTCTTAGCATGATTGACTCTTCTTCTCATAGGTTGAATCCGAAATATTCTGTCTTCATGGTGGCCTATCACCATCGATAGAAACTCTTGACAACATCCGCAATTTCGACCGTGTTCAAGAAGTACCACATGAAGGACCCATGTGCGACTTGCTTTGGTCAGACCCAGATGATCGCTGTGGCTGGGGTATCTCGCCCAGGGGAGCTGGATACACTTTTGGCCAAGTAACATGTTTCACCACTTCATGAAAATTTGTTTTAGACGAGGCCGTCACTCTTACTTAAATTAACTTGTCAGGACATATCGGAGCAATTCAACAGTAACAACAATCTGAAGTTGATTGCTAGAGCCCATCAGCTGGTTATGGAGGGATACAATTGGGGCCATGTAATAACTTCCATCATTTTTCAGTGTCTTTTATGTGACTTAGTCGTCGCTTAATGTTCATCGTTTACATCGTATCACTCATAGGAACAAAAGGTCGTTACAATATTCAGTGCACCTAACTATTGTTACCGATGCGGCAACATGGCGTCCATTCTCGAAGTTGATGACTGCAATGGGCACACCTTTATCCAGGTAAAAATCGTCTCTAACTCCCCTAGTACAGGGCAGCTTGTTTTTCAATTCTAAGCAGCATTTGACCTGTTTCAAGTAAGTAAACACTCTATGCTTGTTTCCTTTTTTTTTCCCCCTTTTCTGAAGGCTTTATTGTTTATTTGGCTGATTGCAGTTTGAGCCAGCTCCGAGGAGGGGCGAGCCTGATGTCACAAGGAGAACACCCGATTATTTCCTGTAAACCACCATCATGTCAATGCTGCTCCGGCAGCTCAAACACTCTTCGGTGCCAAACGCAGGAGCCGAGCTTCAGTTTTTATTATAGATATCATTAAATCAACTCTTTGTCGATGCTTGAGATGATCTTAACTGTGACCATCATAGTAGAACCAATCAGTTCCCATTATCATAATGTCCCCTTTTTGTGTTGTACCATTCAGCCCAGTCCTCAGGATTAGTCGCGCTGGTTCTGAAGTGTTCAGACAAGATGAATGGTAAATGTTTCAAGCCTTCAAGGTTACAGAAGTTTTTGATTCAATTTTACACCCACTGAATGGTTGCTATGCCTCAGTACTAAGACTTTCCTTTCTTTAGCATGTGTTACTATCATGCCGTCAAAACATGACAAATGTACCATGTTGGAGTCATGATGGTACATAGCCAGCAGGATCTGTTTCGGCCGCTACAAATTCTGCAGTCATTGCAAATCCAAAAACATTCGAAAATTATGGAACATGCCCTACTGCACCAACTCCAACCCGCATCAACTTTATTGGGTAATTCAATGGATAAAAGTTGTTGAAAAAGTTTGAAGAAATGCTTGTTCCCTTCTATATATATAACCACATTACTATGCAGTGCTTCTTTGCTCCACTCCATTTCTCAATGGCCCAGTTCCTCTTAGTCCTCATAGCCCTGTTGCTCCTTCCGCTACCGGCTACCTCCTCGAACGAGGCTGGATTCATGAAGCCTATGGACATGAACCTCTTCGGCGCGACACATGAAAAACTCAGCCACTTCTGTGTCTACTGGCACGACGTTGCCAGCGGAGAAAATCCAACAGGATCTTTGATCATCCCACCAGCCAATATCTCTAAGAACTTTTTCGGGATGACAAGAATGATCGACAATCCCTTTAACTCTTGGTCCGAAAATGAGTTCCCAAATGCGTTGGACGCGCTCAAGGCTTCTATGCCTCAGCTGCAATAGATGAAATAGGGTTGTACGTGTCTATGAATTTATTGAATGTAAGTATGATGGGAGCACGATCACGTTGCAAGGGCGGAACCCCATATTCAATAAGGTGCGTGAGATGGCTGAGGTCGGAGGTAGCGGGCTGTTTAGGTTTGCTAGAGGCTAGGCTAAGCTTAAGACGGTTTGGTTAGACACAAACAAAGGGGATGCTGACATGCTGTTGTTGAATATAATGTTTATGTCTTGGTCTGCAAAAAAAAAAGGCACATCTCCTGAAAAGTTGTCTTCCTTTTTTGCCCTGCACGTATCAAACAATTTCTTGAGATAGTGGTGAATATGAAATTTGACGATGTGCCTGATTATCCGAAATTGGTATCTCTGTGTTGAGGGATTGGTTGTAGTAAATCCATCGATACGCCCTATTAACATTATAACATAGATGGTGTACAAAGGGTAAGGTGCTGCATTACTGGTATCTAACTAATGATACATTAAAATTGTATGCAGATGCAGTTATGCTCATCTAGACATTTTTTTTTTCAAGTTTGATGTGTTTCTATGGCAATACGGTACAAGCATGAGCATTTACTGTAATGTAACCGACGCCTAGAGTAGCACAACATGTGGAGAAGGGTGTTGAATATGGTTTGTATATACGTTATTTAGGTTCATACTCGTATCTCTGAGCGCTAATCATGGACACTGGAAAAGGATTCATGAGCCAAGTATATGAGCTATCAGATGTCTTCTTTCACAAGGTTCGTTTAGTTCAGCATTTTCTGAAAGCAGATTCTCATGGTAGCAAGAATTTTAATATGATGTTAAATATAGTTTGTTTGTTCAGGAATGGATCATAGACCAATGGGAAGCTCTTTGGTTGTAATGTCAAAAGGTGAGACACTGTATGCTGTGCTTTGTTCTGCTAGTTGACGCCTGAATTGTTTTTGTGCTGTTTTTATCATGTTAGTTATTCTTGACTAGCTAAAAATTTTCTAGATGTGTCAGATTTCAGAATGTCTTCCGGCGAGTTCAGAACTAAAATTTACACTTGTTTAGGTATTCTCCAGTAACAGCTCAGGGCCTTGGTTTTGTAACAGCTAATCAATCTTCTGGAGTGAATGATGTCGGCCTCTTGATCATCCTGTATTTATTTTCCAAAACATTAGCTCCTGCAGCTGCATATCTATTAGCTATATACCATTCTGTCTTTGTCAAAAGTTGAAAAATATGAACGTTACAAGCGAATTGGTCCAAATGGCGATCGCGTCGGTTCAAATAAGGATCGCTCCCGGCCTAATTAAAATAAGCAGTCGAACCGGTCAATCATAGTACTATTACCCGATTTGGATAGACATGAAACGTGTGAATGCTGTCAGTAGGCAACTGCAGAATGTTGGCGCAATTGAAGTTCAGATCCAGGTTACAAGTCCTTGTCTCGTCCTTGCTTTTTTCTATTTGGATTTAATATCCTCTACAAGCTGGTGGGCATTGACTATCATACAAAGTGCTGACAGCAGATTGCGATTAGCAACTATCTGGACCATTGTAAAAATCTCATACATCCATGGTCTCCTGCTGCCTGTACGCGGGTTGAAGGATTAAGAATTCCCGGGCAATGATCCTTGCTTGGATGTGAAAGTAATTGATTCTCTCTTTTTCCTATGTGGGTTTGAAAAACAAAAAATACAACCAAAAAAAAATGAGGACATGCATGCTTTTATTTTCAATATAACTCATAGACTATTGAAAATTCATCCATTGCAGCTTCGTGCTAAGACTGTTGTCGACGCTGTATCAGCAGTTCGGAATGGTCCTATAATTGATTGGTCATGTATAGAGTAAAAAGCATGGTATCCAGAGATGAGTTTTGTAGGTTAGTTTCTGAACGTCCTTTTCAAACATGCCATCATCCAGGCATGCAGGAGACGACTCTTGCACAAATTTTCAAGGTATGCATCCCATTACTGGAATCGATTTATTTGAATATATTGCTTTTTGAGGAAAAAAATATTCATTAGTCATAACTTTGATGATATGCAGGTAGTGCTCCAATCTGTATATCTAGCTTGAACTCATCGTTATATTGTTCGATAGAATAACACCAGTTGCCGTAGATTATGCATGCAAAATTTATATGTTCAGAGTTGTTTAATGTGATGAACTTTGCTTTACAGCGCTGCTTACATATCCGAACACATATTCTGTGCTTAATTTGTTCCATACCTTTACAGATTTGTCATGGTGCTTCAGTATTCCAGATCATATGAGCAAGTGGAGTTACATGTTGTTCAGCACACTCGTATTCGAGGGTGCATTATATTTTGGATCATCAATTTTCCAGCAGTACCAAATCCAGCAGTTTGTCTCCTTGTATGAATAGTCTGTTCTTGTGCATAACATTTTTACCATTAATGTTGGCCAAGAGTCTACAACTGTCTACTGCTACTGGTGTCTCCACCAGTTTTTGTGTGTTCTTGCTGAGTTGACTGTTGGTTGACCGCTTTAGCTAAGCCAAGTATCCCCTCTCTTCTTCTGACTTTGTTATCTGTGCAAGTTGTGTAGGTATAGTATTATACTATACCGAGTTTGATACATACAAGTTCTTGACCTATTGATTTTGTTTTTAGGACCCAAGGAACCCCAGTAAATCAGCTCTGCATATTATCTCTCAAACACTATTCTTATTCACAAACAGCATTTACATCCTGCATATCTCAAAGTGTACGTGCGCTTTCTTATTTTGCAACTTCCCCGTATTATGGACACTGAACTCCAAGCACTTCGCATTAGTAGTGTTCATTTAAGTTGTTCATGGCTTTGCGCATGGCGCTCCTTTTCGTTTCTGCATGCGCCATTAAGCGTGACTTTGTTTTCACATATTTCTTTCCAACTTGTTTTTCCTTGCATCATATTAAGCCATAGAGTTCGTGTTTGTTTTCAAAACTCGTTGCCACCTTAAATGTGTCGCTGATTGACGGATGACTGGCTGCATAGCATACAATACTCCTATTAATTAGTTCACCCATTGCACCAGGTGGAAATAGTACTGTGCAATTTCATGATGTCAACACCGCGTTTTAGGTAATTTGATTGACTCCAGATGAGTGGTATACAAAACGAATCCAATGAAGTCGCAACATATCTTCTTGAATGGGGCGATGTGGGGAGCCGCTGACTTGTTACAAAAACGCGTAAATGAAATCATATAGTAACAGTGTGTATGAGTTGATTGGGATTGTGTGTAGTTGAATAAATACAGTAGCTGTTGGGAATGGGAACACACTCACGTGTGGGTACTACCGAGTCATGCAGGCCTGGAGAGTAGTGATTCTCATCTTGGATACTCTGCTGGGTGTTCCAAATTGTCAACCACAAACACTTGTAGGTTATTTTCTTTTTTTAAAATGTTGATAATGATAAATAAAAATTTACCCTAATCTACAGTGCCGTACGTACGCACTATGGCTCATAATCATGCTCACAAGCTTACTGGGGGGATACAGTACAATACGAACACGACACAAAACACAAACACAAACTACCCCATATGATATTTTACGTCTCTCACATCAGTCTGTGTGCTACTATTGTTGCTTTCTTTTTGATGCAATGTATTCGTACTACTACTAGTATATCTGAGCAGGTGTGGGCTTCGGAATATTGTAGTGTTGCAATCAGTGTCCTCTGACATTGTTGCACAAGCTCACAAGTGTACTAATAGCTCATTCAGTATTTACTATTTAGCTAGCTTGTGTGAGGATCAATAATATTCGCTTTTTCATCAATAAACCTAACTCTTAATTCAAAAACATCTTTGACTGTTTGCTGAAATGAAATCTACTATTGTCACCGTATCTGTATACGCAGTTCTTGTATATACATTTCAACTCGGAATTTAAGTACTACTCTAAAGGGAGGTAGAACTCCTTCCTGTTGTCTTCTTTTCCCTAGTTTGATCTGGGTTATTTCTCTCTTTTTGTAATAGCCATGATCCAGGCTTTTTAGATCTTAATCTAAATAAGATAATATTTAAAATAAATAAAAAAAACTGCGTGCGGTATTTATTCCATTTTCTGTTTAGATTCAAACAACTATATATGTTTCATGTTGCCACTTCTGTTGTTAGATCATTGTATCACCTGCCATGATAGTTTAAATACCACATATCCTTTATATCATTCTGCAATGCCCCCCTTCTATGCTCCAAAGATTGCTCTTGTTCCAAGGCAACTACATTCTTAGACTCCATTTGGATGAGGTAAAAAGTGGAGGAATATAAAATTTAAAGAAGAATTATGAGTGAAAATAAATTTGTATATTTGGTTGTATTGAAAAATATGAACAAAAAAATATTTAAATCAATGTCAATTTTTTCTTTCAACTTTCTTATTCGAAAATCATTTTCCTTTGAATATTCTTTTCCTTCATCTTTCTCCGCATCCAAACGGAACTTTTCTTCTATTTTCGGATGCTTTCGGTTCAGAATCTGAATTCCACATAAACTAGAGAATTGTAGTTGATTCAAAGAGCTATAGTTCTCTAGTTTACATCGAATTTGAATTTTGTGCCGAAAACATCCGAAAATAAGAGAGAAGCTTCGATGCCCTAATGATGTGTGGGTGCACTGGATCCGATTCCGGAACACAAAGAGCTGGTTGACCATTGTTGGGAGAACTGAAGAGAAGCTGACAACTTCTACTTTTGGTGGTTCTGAGTTCCTTACCTGATGCGTTTCCAGAAAATGGCAGGCATTTTAGGGAGTCAGCCTCAGCAGTTACCATCTGTCTTGAAACAACTGTTCTCTTTCGTTTTCACCTTGCATTTTCCAACCTAAGTTTTTTTTTTCTCTTTCCTTTTTTAGCAGAAAGTAGGTTTTCTATTTGAAGAAAAAAAAATCATACTTATACGATTAATTTGTCAATCAAAATAAAGAGAATAGAAGCTAAAAACCAAAATAATCAAACTGAAAAAAAAAATCATTTATACAAATTTTTTTTTCTATTGCTGAGTCTTGGCACATCAAAGTAGACATTTAAATTTCTGTTCTACTTCATCGTCTACGATCATCGCAGGAAAATAGTAAAGCCTACCGTACCCAAAGATCCCATCTTTTTTCTGATTATCTCTGACTATTAAGTGTTGAATTGTTGTGCGGAAATGGCAGATCAGGTTCATACTTCTGCAGAATCGGCAAGGGAAGACTCGGCTAGCG
>JAWWMW010001220.1:151100-166038 GCA_035048345.1 Echeveria elegans
CATCATAATCTCCATATATATTGTCATGAGTATTTCTTTCTCAAAAGTCGTTTTACTAACATCTACAACTGAACTGACGACTTTGAAACATCGAGTAAACGGAAGAACAAGAAGTCGTGTCTTCCGGGAAGAAGTGGTGTTTTGGCGATGCGGAGTTTCAGCATGCAGTCTTCCGGGAGTTTATTTGTTATTTCATTGAGAGACTTGGCTCGTTTAGCATGTCAATACTGACTACCATGTCCATGTCCCTAACCAATCCGCCGCATATATTATCAATCAAAAATTCAACTGGTGCTAGACAGTATCATTGTTTGCTTCTATAAATAAATAGTTCCCTAGAATACTGAGGATGCTGCATGCTTGTACGCTATTATATACTTTTCTGCATACAATAAAATGTTCCTCATCATCAGTATGGCTGTGCAGCAACTCTGTTTCTCTCAAACCGTTCATAAGCAGGTCTAGTTCTTTCAGGTCTAGTTCATAAGCATATGGCCTCCACTATTTAAGCTTCAAATTTATTGTTACATGTCTTAGTTTTCATGTACCCATCTTCCAGTACCATCATACAATCGTGTTAGGAAAGTTGATACGTTACAGAATGGTCACTAATGCAAAATGAATGGTTAACTTTACCCGAATCTAGTCGATCTCTAACAATGTAGTTATTCTCATCTGATCATCGACCTATAACAAACATTTATGTTGACAAATATCAGCAAATAGTGGTCAGGCTTCTATCGAGGACAAAGATGAAATCATGAAATGAATGAGCTGGTGCCAAATGCCAATCCAAGGAAAGTGTTGTCTTGGTGGGTGTGTCTCTCATTTTGTGATGTTTGTGCCTGCCAGACATCAGAAGTTGGAAAGACAAAGAGAAGGTAGTATACCAGTAGCATGTGACTGACTATGTGAGTTGCTGGCTTGCTTTATTTATTGTTTTTTTAAAATGCTGACAAAAAAATTACAAAACCAGACACATACCTCCACCCATTCATTCATTTGCAATAATGCAACAACATAAACCGGTGCTGGTGGGTACTACTGCGCTTAGCTGGTTTCATTTCATCATGCACATTCTTCACTTCACAAAACTCAAACAAATGAAGAAAAACACCCACCAAATGACGATAATAACAACCAAAAGGTTGACTTTCATGATTCAAATGCATTCACAAATTAGAAAGAAAAACTCTTAAACTCCAGAAACTACATTATTAACTTGTTTCGCCAATGGTCAGACGCGAGTGCTGCTTCTGAATGATCCTAGTGCCTTAACAGCTCCTGCCCTTAGAATGAACTGATGGTAAAATGCGGCAACAGCTGCACCAACAAACGGACCGACCCAGAATATCCACTGGTCATCCCACGCCTTTTCTTGGTTGTATACCACCGCAGCACCCAGACTCCTCGCCGGGTTGATACCAGTTCCGGTGATGGGAATGGTAGCCAAGTGAACCATGAACACCGCGAATCCAATGGGTAGTGGGGCCAAGACCTTGAAAACAAGCATATTCAATCCAAGTTTCAATTTTTTTTTCCGTTCACAACTTTTTCAGGATGCTAAATAATCAATAATTTGAGTATCAAATTTCACACACGAAGACAAATACCAATTGAACCGCGGATATTTTAAATCAAACCAATTAGACCATCGGTTCAATTAGTTGGCCTATTTTATAGAAGAAGGGTCAAAGGTCAAAACAAAACGAGAGGCTGCGAGAAGAAAACTTACAGGAACGTGAGAATCTCTGGCGCTGCGTTTAGGGTCAGTAGCGGAGAAGACGGTGTAAACAAGCACGAAAGTTCCGATGATTTCAGCACCTAATCCGACACCGATGTTGTACCCATCGTTCAGTAAGTTGGCTCCTCCACCGTACCTAGTATAGTATGATTTCTGAAACGCCTTCACCAACCCAACTCCAGCCATCGCGCCCAGACACTGCGCTATCATGTATAGAATCGCTCGAATCAGCGACACTTTTCGTGCTAGAAGTAGCCCGAATGTCACCGCTGGGTTGATATGTCCACCTGATTTTGAAACAATTTTTAAATAACAGAAAAATGAACAGACTTTAAGCTGGAAAACAGACCAACAAATTGTTATTTAAAAAAAAAAAAAAACAGAGCTTTAGCTAAGAAAAGGAGAAGACTTAGGGTGAAAGAGAGGACCTGAAATGCCGGCGGTGCAGTAAACGAGGACGAAGATCATACCACCGAAGGCCCAAGCGATGCCGAGGATGCCGACACCAGCGCAAGGGTCTTCAGGAGAAGAAGCGGCCTGGTGCTTGTAGCCGATAACGGTGAGAACAGTGATGTAGAGGAAAAGAAGGGTAGCGATGAACTCAGCGATGAGGGCTCTGTAAAAGGACCATTTAGTGAGCTCAACGGCGTCGAAGAGAGGAGCGGGAGGTGGATCTTGGTAGTCTTTGGCGGAGAAGGAGCCTTGCTCTGCTACTACGCCATCTTTCGTCATTTTCTTCTAATTTGAAGTTGCAGAGAAAGTGAAACAGAGTGACTGGAGTGGTCGGATTGGAAGAGGAGATGAAAGGGTTGATAAGGAATTTAAAGGTAAATGTAGGGGTCGGATTGGAAATTATTAGAAATTTTGAGATCATTGTAGAGTGGAGTGAGTAGTGCATTATTAGTTCCCGTCCCTCGAAAACTGCTTCACGTAAGCAACCAATCATCAGCTCCCATGTCATTTTGGAATGGTGAGATTTCCAATCAAATTATATTCATAACTAGCGTACCGCCCGTCGTCCCGACGAGAATTTTTTTCGTATTTACATCTGATTCTCCCTAAATGCGAAATCTTTTCCGCATAATTTTTTTATTTAAATGTTTATTTTTAAATTTTTTACGTTTTATTTTATACAATTTTTGCTTGTATTTTTTTCGTATCTCCACTTGATTATTTTTTATTTTTAATGTTTATTATTTTTTATTCTTTCATATTATTTTATGGTATTTGAAGTTTGGGCTTCAAGTATGGGCTTAGGAAGGTTAATAGGTAATTGATAGTTTAGTCATTTTATTTGTTTAATGAAGGGTAATTTTATAATTTCACAATATGTTTTTAGGTCCTTCTCCCTATTCTTTTATAAGAATAGATATATATATTAGGGTTCCGCCCATCGTCCCGACGGGAATACGGAAACAGACACTATTCTCTCCTTTCAATTCGATCAATTCCTCGCGATTCCGGTGCCCCAACTCCCCATCTTTACAGCTCCTCAATTCTCATCCTCATTCCCGTCGTACCCATCTGCAAACTTAGAGAAAAAACTAAATAAATTATCATAATGTCCTTAATAAAGGGTAATAATGTATTTTTAATTTTGGTTTTATGTTCTGTTCATTATTTATATGTTTAGAAATAAATTACCATTATACCCTTAATGAAGGGTAATAATTTAATTTTCTTGTTTGGTTTTACGGCGTTTCCTATTCTTTTATAAGAATAGATTGTTTGGTTTTACGGACGTTTTCCTATTCTTTTATAAGAATAATATATGATAGTGAATGGGGTGCGGGCCAGCCCAATCCAACAACCAGCCTGTCCCACTTCTACTCTAATGCAGTTCTCAATTCTCATCGATCCGATTGGCGTGGAGCCAAATTTCCAATTAAAAAAAACAAAAAAATTAATTAAACGGGAGAGGGATAGAAAAAGGAAGAAAATAATGAGGCAGTGTAATTTCAGTAGCTGGCATTTTCTATTAGTTTCACCACCACCGTTCATCTCGTCTCTCTCTGGATCTCCTTCTCCCGCACTCCAATCGGCCGCCACCGATTCGACGACGCAGGGCGACGGTGGAATCGCGCATAAAGGTTGAGTCTCTTTTTTCAATTTGAGGATCGAAATTTAGGGTTAGGGTTTCAGACAACGAAGATTCGGAAGAAGAGATCTGGATCGATTGATTCATTGAGAAGATGAGCTTCGCGTCCGCTCCTCCGTCTAACTCTAATGGGAATCTTGATGAGCAGATTGCTCAGCTTATGCAGTGCAAGCCCTTGTCCGAACAAGAGGTGGTTTTTTTTCACTTTCTTTTGGATTGGATTGGATTGATGAAAATTTGGGGCTTTTTGTATCAGATTGGATTGATTTTGGTTCAAGAATTGATCTTTTGTTGTTTTGGATTTGGTGCTGGTGTTGGGATTGATGTGTGGATTTGGGTGTTGGGGTTGAATTTGTAATGCTCTGCAGCTTCCGGTGAGCCATTTTGGAGAGAGTTTGTGTTTGGTTTCTTGTTGGTTGTTCACTCAAATACTGATGAGAAATTGCAGTCATTTTCCGGCTGTGAGTGGTTTCTTCATAACTATTTCTGATGCTATGTTGCTTAAAATATTTAATTTTTGGTGTGAAAGCATTTTGGAATGAAAGCGATTGTAAGAGAGAGGTGCTTTATGATGTTTGAATCTTTGGTTAAGTTTTGAAACACTGGTATGTAATTTAATACGTAAATCTTAACTCTTAAGTCGTGTTTACTAGAACGAAAGGAGTCTTTGGTTGTTTCTGTTATTGAACGGTAAACAGTGGAATTGATAATCATGGTAACGCACAAAACGAACTAATGGGCCGGATTGTTTTCCTGTCTGTTGGTTTGCAATGTGAGATGTTTTGCTTTTGGTTTCAGCAGTGGCCTTGTACGAGTTGCATCTTAATTGTCTTTGGGGAAATTTTAGCGCATATGATGCATGATAGTTGGGGTTTCTTTAGATGTTGGCACTACTCAAGAGTTTGGAGACTGGTATATTATACTACACAGGCCGCCGACACTTCTTCTTTTCTTGCTGTTTCTTCTGTGGTGCTTCCTTCAGTTTCAACATTTTATCTTTCTGTTGCTGAATTTCTTTACAGCATTTATGTAATCTAATCTTCTTAATTGATCTTTTGTTATTATTCATACCTCTACTAAGTTTGATCCCCATGTCTTCATAGATCCAAGTATGGTTGTAGTTCCAACATCAGGCACCGTCTATTGTAGCTTTCTTGTCATGCAGTCTCGTCGAGGAGATAGTATTGCTGAAGCGAAGTTTATTACTTTGTTCATGGGTTCCACTCACATAATTACTAATAGCTATTCATTTTTAATCATAGGTTCGGGTGTTATGTGATAAGGCGAAAGAAATTTTGATGGAAGAAAGCAATGTTCAGGTAAGGACGATCTCTGTTTTTCAGTTTCAGTATCTTATTAGGAATGCCCCCTGTGCTATCTTCATACCTGATGGTGTAGTAAATCACTTACACGTAGAATGTATGTTTGTAAAATGCTGATTAGGACCTTATGTTTATTCATTTTGTGCCATGTATTTAAGAGTGACTCATATATTCATATTTCTGCCTCTGCAGCCAGTGAAAAGCCCTGTAACTATATGCGGTGACATTCATGGTCAGTTTCACGATCTTGCTGAACTTTTCAAGATTGGTGGACAGGTAAATTATTTTGGCGAACCTTGTATTTTTCTTTTCATTTCTAAGATAAACTTGTGAGAGATATCACTTATAGAATGTGTTGCTTAATATGTTTAGCTGACATTAATGTCTTCTTATTTCTTTATTCCATTAACAGTGTCCTGATACAAATTATCTATTTATGGGTGACTATGTTGATCGTGGCTATTATTCAGTCGAGACTGTTACGGTAAAGATTTGCTTCTTTTCATTTATACTGAGATATTTTAGTAGAACTGAGAACTTCTTTAAAGGACTCTGATCTTCTGAACTCCATTACTAGAGTTGGAATTAACTTTTTGAAGTAATTATGCTTATACTCTGAAGGAACTGTCTGATTAAGGTTCTACTTCTACATTTCCTAGTTTATACCAAATTGTAGGATTGTATACCAATTATTATTTCTTCATACTTGATGCACTTGTGACTTTCATACCTGCTCTTTTTCTTGCATAAATACATGCACAGCTTCTGGTAGCCCTTAAAGTTCGTTACCGTCAAAGGTTGACTATTCTACGAGGAAATCATGAAAGTCGCCAGGTTTATCTTCAACTTAGAAACCAAGCCCTTCCCTGTACGTCTCAGTTTTGCTTTAAGCAGTATACTTGACTTCTCTTTCTTGGTCTGGTCATTTGCTATGTGCAGATTACACAAGTTTATGGATTCTATGACGAATGCCTTAGAAAGTGAGTCTTATAGTCTTTTGCCAATTTCGACACACTGTTCCTATATAATTTTTAATACTTTTTTAGGTTGTAAAATGACAGCTGTGTTAGTCGGTTTATGTTTTTTTGCTGGTTATTTATGCATTTCTTAAGCTTATTTTGTAACTTCTTTTCAGGTATGGAAATGCTAATGTTTGGAAGATTTTCACAGATTTGTTTGATTATTTTCCATTGACTGCCTTGGTATGAAATCTTCTTCTCACGCTTATCTCTGTGTTATTGATTCTTTTCCATGATTCTTAGCCTGAGTGACTCTTCGTCTCAAAGGTTGAATCCGAAATATTCTGTCTGCATGGTGGTCTATCACCATCAATCGAAACTCTTGACAACATCCGCAATTTTGACCGTGTTCAAGAAGTACCACATGAAGGGCCCATGTGTGACTTGCTTTGGTCAGACCCAGACGATCGCTGTGGCTGGGGTATCTCGCCCAGGGGAGCTGGATATACTTTTGGCCAAGTAACGTAGTCACTCCTACTTCCTTCGTAAAAGTTTATTTTAGTTTTCAAGGCCGGCTCTCTTACTTGAATTAATATGTTAGGACATATCTGAGCAATTCAACAATAACAACAATCTGAAGTTGATTGCTAGAGCCCATCAGCTGGTTATGGAGGGATACAACTGGGGCCATGTAATTTACTTGAATTAGTTTCGGTTTCGTTTATTTTACTTATAGTCGCTTAATATTCATTGTTTACAAATGTATCACTCACAGGAACAAAAGGTCGTTACAATATTCAGTGCACCTAACTATTGTTACCGATGCGGCAACATGGCATCAATTCTCGAAGTTGATGACTGCAATGGGCACAGTTTTACCCAGGTCAAAATTTTCTCCAACTCACCCCGCATGGGCAGCTTGTTTGTCAATTTCGAAGTAGTGGTAAACCTGGCTTCAATTAATCGCTTAGTTATACTTTTTTTCTGAAGGCTTTGTTGTTTATATGGTTGATTTGCAGTTTGAGCCAGCTCCAAGGAGGGGTGAGCCTGATGTCACTAGGAGAACACCTGATTACTTCCTGTAAACCGTCACCCTGTCAATGCTGCTCCTGCTCGGACAGCACAATACCCCTTAATGCTGGAGTCGAGTTTCAGTTTTTACTATAGATTTCATTAAAATCAACTCTTTGTCAATGCTGGAGATCATCTGAATTGTGACAATGTAGTGGTATGTATTAGAACCAATCAATTCCCATTAATCATTATGTCTCCTTTTTTTTTGTGTTGTACCAATGATCCCCCGTCCTCAAAGTTGCGTTGCGCTACTTGTTCCGAAGACAACAGTGGAACATTTAAATACGCAACTTCTTGTGGACCTTCGGATTTTAGACATTGGAGGCATGATAAATGTCCAAGCCTTCGCAAACTTTTTGATTGAACTTCACACCACTGCATTGTTTCTATGCCCCCGTAAAGTGAGGACTTGCGTGCTAGGCCAGCACTTTTTTTTATCCTACGTTACAATCACGCAGTCAAAACATGATCATTGTATTACGTTGGAGTCATGATCACAGAGACAGCATGTTCTATATGGAGTTTTGGACGCGTGCATATTCTCCAGTCATTGAAAATGCTCGAAATTTGAAAATGTTTCAGAGGTCCCACTTCAACAACTCCACCGGCATCAACTTTATTATTGGGCATTTCAAGGGAAAATATACTTCAAAATTTCGTAGGAAAAGAAAAAGGGGCAAAAGTATCTCCTTTTTACTATATAAGCACCTTACTATGTAGTTAGTTGTTCTTGCTACACCCTTGTGCTTTCCTCTACTCCATTTCTCCATGGCCAAGTTCTTCTTAATCCTCCTTGCCCTTCTCGCGTCCTTCCTTCCACCTCCTTCCGTTACTTCCTCGAACGACGCTGAATTTATCAAGCCTATGGACATGAGCCTCCTCGGCGCTAAACATGAGAAGCTCAGCCACTTTCGCCTCTACTGGCACGACATTGTTAGTGGAAAAAATCCAACAACAGCTGTGGTAATCCCACCGGTCAATAACTCCAAGACCCTTTTCGGCATAACGAGAATGATCGACAATACGTTGACGCTCGGTCCTAAAATAAGTTCAAAATGTGTTGGACGCGCTCAAGGCTTCTATGCATCAGCTGCATTAGATGAAGTTGGCTTGTACATGTCTATGAACTTTGTGTTTATTGAAGGTAAGTATAATGGGAGTTCGATCAGCATACAAGGGCGGAACCCTGTGTTTGAAAAGGTGAGGGAGATGCCCGTTGTCGGAGGTAGCGGGCTGTTTAGGTTTGCTAGAGGCTATGCTAAGATTAAGACGGTTTGGTTCGACACGAAGAGTGGAGATGCTGTTGTTGAGTATAATGTTTATGTCTTGCATTATTGATGTTGAGCTTTTGTAGTACCATCATTTCCTCATACCAATAAAACATTTCATTCCTTTTGAACATTTCGAATTTCGATATGCAATGTATGTTTTTAACTACTGTAATCATGTTTGTGCCGAGAGTCACGCGACACCTTCACCTAGACTCGACTTCGTCCGATGGCCGCGGCTTCTGCCTTGCATTTAATGTGAATTTGATGGATTACTTACAGGGTCCAATTCAACCATGAATGTTGAAGGAGGGGCCGTAAAGGAGGAAACACTTTGTTGTTGCACTTTGTAAATGTGGAAACATGAAAGCGAAAGTCTACCAAAGCACACCCCAGCTGATGTGAGCATGGCATCAGTATCATGTATGCAATGCAATAATAATAAATGAATGCTACAAGCACTTATCTACACTAATAATATGATAGTGTCCACAACATGTATTTTCGTCGTTGCATCAATTATGGAATAAGAAAAAATAAGAATAAAATAAAATAGTAATAAGATAAAATACGAAAAAATACCCATTTAAAATTTTAAAAAATTTAAAAATAAACATTCCAAAATCATTTTAAATTTAAAAATTTAGCATTAAAATCAACAAAAAAATTTACTCATTTAAAATTAAAAATTAAAAATTTATAATAGGATCTTGACCGTATAGTCAAATAGATGTTTTCAATTTTGCCCATACCTTTAATTTTTTTAGTTTTAATTTACACATACCTCACAGGCTCAGACCACAAACATTTGTTCTCCGCATTTCCGTCGGGATGACGAGACAGCCAATTATTCATCTTTTGTCTTATTCCTAATTCATTTAACGATAAAAATATATGATTTAGCGACGAAAAAAAAGTTGTAGCTAATTGTGTGTTGAGGACATAAGCCAATTATTAGAATAGATAATACAATCGATGTTCAAATAGAAATTTTTGATTTTGCCCCTACCCTTTACAAATAATAACAAAACTGTCATTTTTTCTAATTAAAAATTAAAAACAAAGTGAAAAATATTGGGAATGTTGGGGGAAATCGAATGTAGTCATCGGCGAAAATACATGTTTTCGCCGCATATCTACAAGACGGCAGACGCTTCTTTTTAGAGTTGGGAGCGTGTCACTATCACTTTTGATTCATGCCGTATTTTCGTCGGAACGACGGAACAGTAACTAATTTTCTATAATTAATTTTCAAAAGTATGAGTACTAAACACAGCAACACTTGCTCCCCGAGTTTGGGATTCAAAAACATTTAAATATACTGACCCCACGCCCCACCAAAGGGGTAAATTCGTCATTCACTGTGACTCCATGGTCCGGGCCGGAGCGTAGTTTCTAGACTCTCCGTCCCTCATCCACAACCCTATAAATACAAACCACAATCCCAATCTTAATCCCCTACATTCTATCGCCTCTTCTCTCTCCAAGTCTAAGCAACTCAATCGTTCCCCGCCGCAGCTATCTCGCCGGAGATCCATCAGTTTCCATCTCTATAAAATCCCAGCCACCTCACACTCGCCGGATTCAATCTCCAAACCCTAAAATCTCCAATTTCAATTGGCGTGAGATTTATCCATTCCACGTGTCGGAATCTCAACCGTCCAGCTATGAGCAACATCCGCCGTCAGATTCATCCAGTTGAGACTAAGAAACGGAAAGAACAAGCGGGCGCATCTCAGCAGCCGGCTTCAAGCCAGCAATTGCTAGCAGGGTATATGGCGTACGAATTTCTGACCCGAGGGACGTTGCTGGGTCAGGAACTGAATGCGGGTCTACCCGAAACTGTAGTGGTGAAGAGACCAAATGCAGAAGAAGTGGCGGCTGTGCGCGCTGGTGGAGAGCAGCAGCAGCTGCTGAAGAAGAAGAAGAGCTATGCCGAAGTGGCGAGCTTGTTGAAAACCGATGGAGCGCACTTGCCATGGGTTGTGAACCCGACCCAGTTAGCTCGTTGGGTTAAGATGTGAATGTGATCTGATCAGTGCTTCTTTGTCACATTTTAATGTTGTTGTTGTTGTTGTTGAAGCTGTTGATGGAATTCAGATGTGTAAAATGTAGAGCACCAGATGATGATGACGATGATCAGCCATGAGGTTTTGTAAGTGAATCTCGAATCTTTTGATCCTTGTCAATTTTCTGCATGGTTTAACTTCAAATGATGTCCTCTGCCTTGTCAATTTATTTACATGAAAAGAGCATTAGAGTTTTGGCTTCCAAATATAAAGTTATCGAAACGCAGGGGGCCATAAAATATCAGAGATAACATGACTAACAAACAAGCTGCAAAGCGATAATGGCGGGCGAGACGCCAAGCGGCATCTGCTGAGGTGATCTGCCACGCCTGATCACCTTCTTGATTTTTTCTTACACATCGATAATTAATGTCATGTTTTTGGGATTGGTTAGGGCTTGTATTTCGAATTATGTTTGCCTCTCAATATGTTGATCTTCATTTTCGACACCAGTCTTCGAATTGGGTTGATTGGAATTCAACTGAAGTGGTGCAGTTTGCTTGCTTCTATTACAAACAGTGTTGTTACTGCTTGCTGTTTTAGTGTCTGCCAATACTTCTATGAAAACTATTCTCAAGAAAGTGTTTATTAGGTTAAACAAAACGGAGATTCTTATATCTTATAGATAAGTAAACTGCTGTACTAGGATTAACTGGCTCCAACACACTCTTATAGATAACAGTACCGGAAATGAAAGCTAGTTGTTTAGCTTATTATCTATAATACATTTTGTTTAGAGCTGATTATTTATGCTATCTTCTTGGATATGCAGTAAGCTGTAGACTGGATTGTAACCATGGGGTTAACACCAACTGCACTTGGGAGGACACTAGCATCGCACACAAATAGTGATTCTGCTTCCCAACTCTCCCCATTGTCGTTCACTGCACCGTCCTTTTCTGTCACTCCCATTCTACAATTCCCCATTTGATGTGTTGAGCTGTACATTGCCCAATTCTCACCTGGAGACATGGCCTTCTCAAGATCTGTATCACTGATCCCTTTGCATTTAAGTCGTTGACCGTCGCTTTCTGTGCGTGCCAATTTCTGTTGCTCCTGCTGCAACCAATATTCTCAAGGCCTGCCTCAATCCAACCTTCATATTCTCTTTGTCTACTGCATTTAGTTTGTGAAAAATTCTTCCTTCGGTTATAATGACCCCGGATCCTTGATCTCTGATCATGGCAAGATCTTGGATACTTGATCATTCTCATGGCGTCAGTGCAGCGAACTGGCCAGGTCCTAGTGCTGGAGTTTCTATAACAGATCTTACGTCAGCTTCTTCAGAAACAACCTTGTGGAGCGATGTGATAATATCTTCATAACAATTCCCAACCAGCTGTTTGTTAGAATCTGATTCTGGAAAATATCCCCAAACCATGAGTACAGGATGGAGATGAAATATTTGGATTCTTCAGGCCACTTGAAGAAGTCAGTAGTGGAGGTGTTAATAGCGATCTGCATGCTGAGATTGTTACCTTGGCGTTGATTTGCAGTTTTCTTGTGATCTGATAGTTTAAACTCTCTGCCAGGACACCCAAACACTTCTTCATTCTCATAAGATGTAAACCTGTTCTCTTCCAGTATTAGTCTCTCAGCTTTACAACCGCTTAAAATGACTGCACCGCAGTTCACAGCATCCACAAGTCATGTGGTCTCCGTTTCCCTCTTCTACACCCGTATCCACATGAGCCACAATAGTGGTTCTCAGATGAGTCTCTCAGCTTCGCGCATCCCCTGCGGAGGACTTTGTTCTGGAGTCCCTCTTCTGCGCACTTTTCTGTAACTCCCAGTCATCCGAAAACAATATCCATGGCTGACTGATATTCAGAACTTCCGAAAAGTGGAATCTTGTGGTCTTCATTCCATTCATGCAGTACAGGCTTTGGAGTTTTCAAGGATGCAGACCAGTTAATGGCAGAACCACCTCCAACTGTCGATCCTGCCATGATAACCAGCTCCCCGTCGACAGTGGGAAGCAACCCTGAAGATTCATACATTTGAGGCAATGAAGGACCTTCCAAAGAAGAGTAGTCGTTAGTGTACTGAAGTAATCCCCTTTCTCTAGCACTATGACTTTTTGGCCTGACGACGCTAGAACAGCTGCTGCGACACCTCCACCACAACCAGAGCCAACAACAACGGCATCACAATTGATTGTATACTGATTATTTGTCATGATCAAGATAAACTTGTATCCCTTTTTCTCTCAATGCTCTGTTGTCAATTTCTTTGTTACTCTCCACTATTCCCTTGTCTAGAGGCAGCTCGTTTTTGTCGCATGACTTAGCCCTGTTTATAAACAAACGTTGAAAAAAATTGAGATTGTTTTAAATTTGGTTTTGAGTTAACTTTTTAACAACTTTTTCATTCAATTTGAAAAAATCAAAATCAAAATTTTTTTATGACACAAACTTCCGACCACCACCGCCGGTCACCACTACCGTCGGCCATCAACGTCGCCCACTAGCGGCTATCGACCACCGCCAGCCACCATCCACCGCCGACCACCACCACCATCGGCCACCACCACCACCACAACCGACCACCACCACCACCGCCATAATCCAAAAATAAACAAATTTATTTAAAGATGTTCAAAAAGAGGTGGGCGGTCGAAAGTTATGGTGGTGGCCGGTCGGAAATTATGGTGGTGGTGGTCGGTCGAAAATTATGATGGTGGTCGGTCGAAGGTTCTGGTGGCCGGTCGGAAATTATGGTGGTGGTCATTCAGAAGTTATAATACTGGCCGGTCGGCAATTATGGAGGTGGTCGGTCAAAAGTTATGGTGGTGGTCGGAAGTTGTGATGGCCGGTCGGAAGGTGTGATGGAATTAGGTGCAAAGATGTTATGATTGAGTAAAAGTAATGAATTTGTTGTTTTGTTTATAAACACCAACAAATTTGGGATGATTTTGAAAAATGTTTTGTGTTTAATTTTTAGTTAAAAAAGTGAATGAAACTGAATTTAAAATAAGTTCAAAATAAATCTCAAAATAATTTCAAATTTGATTTATAAATTAGGCCTTAGTTTCACGAGCTGTGTCTACTTTATAACCAATGGCCTTCCATGTCGGGTTCTGAGATGCACATGCATATAACTCGTTCGATCAAATATTTTCATAAGCAATTTAATACTTACAAATTTTGGCCCATTTCCTACTTCCTATTTCCTGTTGCTTATTTGATGCCAAAGAAAATCACATTCTTTTTCTTTTGCTTAATACAAACCAATTAAGCTAATCATTCTACTTGTCAGTTGTGCTTCACATATATATGAACATATGTTTCGATTAGGTTAAATAAATAAAATTAAAGAAAATTAGTTTTAAACACTCATTATATGATTATTTCGATTTTTAAATATACGCAATATAAACATTTATTTTTAAACACCCGTTGAGATAAAAAGTTTTGCTTTCATCTCCTATTGGACCACCCGTTATACATTTCCTTTGGATTTAATCATCGTAATACAAACATTTAATTTTATTCATTTGTAACATACATAAAATTTATTTTCACCGCATACTCCAACAATTTTAATTAAATTAATATTAAAAATTAAAAAGCCTACTAATTTTTTTAAAATAAAATGAAAACTTAAAAAATTTAGTTTATATATTTGAATAATAAATAAGATATCCAGAATCAAATAATCATAACATATTTATAAAAATTATTTTATATTAAATAATTTGAAACGTATTTGGAAAATATACGGTTTTTTCAAAAAAAATATTTTAAATATTTAGTTTCTAATTTTATAGAACTTTTCGTAATTGTTTTTTTTTGAGATTTTGTGTTATTTTGAAAAAATAGGAGTTCTTTAGAGTTTTTTTTTATTATAAATATAATAAAATATTATGATTAAGGTTGCCGAAATAATTGTCGGGCCGTTAGTGGTGAAAGCAAAATTTTTTGTCTCTTACGGGTGTTAAAAAATAAATGTTTTTATTACGACTGTTTAAATCTAAATAGATCTTGATAGTTTCCTTTTGTAAGCCATTTATATTTAAAGCTTTGAGCGGCTAACTTGGTGTTTGTATGCCCCTTTTGTCTAATGTTTTAAGTTGTTGGTTTGGTTAGTTTAATGACATGACATTCGTTATCGTCCAAAAACTGAAAATGTTAAGCTTGTTTTATAGCAAGATATTGAAAAAAAAATATAGAAAATGAATTAAAAAAAGATTTTTAATTTTTTTTCGATTGAAGGGTATTACAATGGAGGCTCTTAGAGCATATAGCATCTAGCCTATTACAATATCAAATCCCTAATTAACTCTTCGGTAGACTTTCATCTTTGCACACTTCAAGCACGGACCGCCTTGGGTACCTCTACCAATACACAGCAACTCCACGCCGCAATCATCACATCTCTAAAGCACGGGACGATCAACACATC
>JAWWMW010001220.1:170760-187485 GCA_035048345.1 Echeveria elegans
CACCAATTAATTTAATAAATAAAACTCAATATCAAACATTGAAATAGACACCATGTGAATTCTCTAATATATGATCAGAAGGAACAACCTGTTACATATATGTGAGGTAAGGTGTGTCTAGGTCTTGATGAATGTTTAAGAGAGTTGTCAAACATTTTCTGTTAATATCAATTATTTGCAGAAGGGGATGTGGTCCAACGGTTACATTTCTGGTTCATTGCATAAGGAGGAATCGGATTCGAATCGCCCTATACGCATCTCCGATTTGAATCAGGAAAAATTCTATCATTGAACGATATGTCTTGACCTTGAACGATGTATGAATAAATTTAAGAAAACATCAATTATTTCTATGGAAAAAATATCAACTACAAAACAACATTATTTTATCAATTATTTAATATATAAGATATCATAGCAAATTTCTATTTCGAATATACTTATGCCCCATTTGACTTTATTTCAATAATTATCGTATTACAATTCAAAATTTCAAATTGGCTTTCTTTTACTTCTATACATCTTGATCCTATTGTCGTCTCATTCACGAATAAAAATCTCAGAAACGTTACTCACTCCGTAGTTAATTGTTCTTCCTATTTTATTTTTTACCGTCTCAAATATTTTTCACATTTTTATAAAAACTTTTTACATTTACATTACATTCATTTAATTCATTTATTTTCCGCTCACTGTTTAACATAAACTTATCCCACATAACATCAGTTTTTTTATAATTGATAATGAGTTACATCGGGTATAACTTTCAGTACGAGATACAGTGACATCTAATACATCAAATTCCAATCAAAACAAATGTCGCATGCGACTTTCTTACCCATCAATAATTAGCATACATTCCACAAATTGCTCGCTTAATAACCCTTTGACATCTCGGTGCTAGGAAGAATCTTGTTCTCGATTCGATCAATCAACGATCTTCCACATGCAAGGAAAATATTTCACCAGGTTCACACAAGAGCGGAACAAATAACACCCTCCTGCGCAAAGTAGAAAAAATAAAAACCTCTAAAAACAAGAATAAAAGTCTTCAACAAATGTGATGAAATTATGATAAAGTGGAATAAGAAACCCTCAACATTATTTGATTCCGTGCAAAATATACAAATGTGGACAGAGGGACTATAAGAAAAATACGGGGATTCAAATATTGAAAGTGAGCCCCACCACTCTCCCCAAACCTCCAAAAACTCTTTCCTTCATATAAAAGCCGCAACGCACTACAACAACAAATTGCCAACTTCCTCCTCTTTTCCGCAAACCCTAATTTCCGAATCTCCCAATCTCCACTTTTTTCAACTTTTCTAATCTCCTTTTTTTCTCTCCATAACGTGTCAGGTTGTCGCGATCACCTTTTGATTCCTTTTTTTTTTATCGATTTGTTCAATTCATCGTCAAAAAGAACTCACGCCTCGGGATAAGGTACTGACGACGGTGTTTCCAATTCCATGAATTTTGTATGATTATTACTTGGCGAGGTTCCTGTGGCGTTGATTTGCTGAGTGGTGTGTTTGTTTTTGTTTTTGTGATTTAGGGTTTAGTTTAGGTTTAGCTTTTTGTGTGGATGGGCATGTGATGAGTGTTGCTTTAATTTTTTTACTTTGGAGTTGGATTTGGATATGGTATAGTTGTAGTGATATTGTTTTATGCAACATTTATCTTTTCTTTTGGTGTTTTGGATATGTTCAGTACCCCGATTGGTAGTGTCTGGCTAAATATAGCTGAGGTTTGGGAAAACTGATAAGTGGGCTGTGTTTATGGAGAAATGATTGGTATGGTGGAAGGATGTGTGAGGAAAGATTTGAGTTTAAAATGTGTGTTAGGTTTTATTTATTTGGTAGCCTGTAATTAGGATGTGTGATTATTTGCGAGATAAGAAAGTGGGTTTTGTGCAAAGTAGAGAGCGTGATGTGGCTTTTCATCTTTATGGGCTCACTGATTGGGTTCCTTTTTGATATGGTACCAAGTGGTGTTGCATTTGATTTTGATTAAAATTGGTCATTTACTTGGTTGTTTGCGATTTCATCATGACTAGGAGTAGTTTCATTTCAGGAATTTTTAGCAAGATGAGTGGGGTAAATGGGAAGAGTGGGCTTGAGGAGCCTTTGTTAGAAGATTCGGGCAGTGTTGTGGTATCAATTCCTGAGGCAACTCATATCAGTGATGAAAAATTGAGGTCTATATCCTTCAAGGTTAATGGTATTACTTGTGCATCTTGTGCTTTATCCATTGAGTCTGCTCTGGGATCACTAAATGGGATTCGAAGCGTTATGGTGTCACCGCTGCAAGGTCAAGCAGTTGTGAAGTACATTCCGGAGCTCATCACAGTAAGTCAGATTCCGGGTTGTTTTCATTTTTTTTCTTTTATCAAATGTATTATTTATAAATTTTGTAACAGAAAAAAACTATAAAAGAGGCAGTGGAGGATGCAGGATTTGAAGTTGAAGACTTCCAAGAACAAGAGGTTGAAGTATGCCGTATCAAAATAAAAGGAATGGCTTGCACCAGCTGCTCTGAGTCTATTGAGCGTGCCCTTTTAATGGTTGATGGGGTCAAGAAAGCAGTGGTTGGTCTGGCTCTCGAGGAAGCAAAGATACACTTTGATCCAAGCATTACAGACATAGATCATATAGTTTCTGCTGTAGAAGATTGTGGCTTTGGGGCTGATTTAATTAGCTCGGGAAATGATGCAAATAAGGTGCAGCTGAAACTCGAAGGGCTTAATTCCCCGGAAGACATGACAATACTTCAATCTACTCTTGAAGCTTTGGATGGTGTAAGTTCAGTTGAGATGGACTGGAAAGAAAAAACGGTGACAGTCAATTATGAACCGGAACTCATTGGCCCAAGGTCCCTAATAAAGTGCATTGAAGAAGCCAGTGATGGCTCTAAACAATACAGAGCAAGTTTGTACAATCCCCCTAACCGAAGAGAATCAGAAATGCAGGTAGAAACTAAAATGTACCGTGACCAATTTCTCCTGAGCTCGTTGTTCTCGGTACCTGTGTTTCTACTTGCTATGGCGTTTCCTATGCTCCACCCATATGGGGATTGGTTGAACATCAGAATTTTTAATATGCTAACTGTTGGAATGCTTCTGAGATGGATCCTGTGCACACCAGTTCAGTTCATTGTCGGCCGCAGGTAGGAACGTCTACTTTATCCCGTTGCCTGTCTTTATAGCATTGCTAAAACTGTTTTCAAAAGAAAAACAGAAGTACTAAATACCTTTGACTTTTTATATCAGGTTTTATTCTGGTTCATATCATGCTTTGAGACGTCGATCTGCGAATATGGATGTCCTGGTAGCTTTGGGAACCAATGCAGCATATTGGTATTCGGTTTATATAGGAATCAAAGCTCTAATGTCTCACACTTTCGAAGGGCAGGACTTTTTTGAGACTAGTGCCATGTTGATATCGTTTATTCTCTTGGGAAAATATTTGGAAGTTGTGGCTAAAGGAAAAACATCGGACGCTCTAGCCAAGTTAACTGATCTCACTCCTGATACTGCTCATCTGATATCACTAGATAATGATGGAAATACAATTTCGGAAACAGAAATCAGCACTCAGTTGATTCAAAAGAATGATATACTGAAAATTGTTCCAGGATCAAAAGTTCCGGTTGATGGGATTGTCATTGATGGTCAGAGTCATGTTAATGAGAGTATGATCACAGGAGAATCAAAGGCAATCACTAAAAAACCAGGAGACAAGGTATTTCTACATTTCTTATTTGTATAATCAAAGAGGGGAATTCTTCGGTCAAAATATGCTTACTCGTTCTTGCCCTTTCTATAGGTTATTGGTGGCACAGTAAATGAGAACGGATGCATATTGGTTAAGGCAACACATGTTGGTTCAGAGACTGCACTTTCTCAAATTGTTCAACTTGTTGAATCTGCTCAACTCGCAAAAGCACCTGTTCAAAAGTTAGCTGATCAGATCTCCAGAGTTTTTGTTCCCATCGTAAGTTCATGTCCATGTTCTCTGTTTTGTTTCTTGATGCGCTTTAGTATATTGAGGTTGTTACATTTTACAGGACACTGGTATGCTATTTAACAAGTATCTCAAATTCATTTTAAGTATAAATAGCGTGTCACTAAAATGTTAGTGCTAGTGGTTTCCTTATTTTTGTTTGAAGCGTAAGGACATCTTGGGCGTTAATATAGAGTGAGGCTTCAAATAATTGAATGCTTGAATGACTTTGATTCTTATAACGAATTTCAGGTTGTAGTAGTCGCTGTAGTTACATGGCTGTTATGGTATATTCTCGGAGAAGTTGGTTTCTACCCAAGGAGTTGGATTCCAAAGGACATGGATACATTTGAATTCGCTCTGCAATTTAGTATTTCGGTTCTAGTCATTGCTTGTCCTTGTGCATTAGGGCTTGCGACCCCAACTGCCGTAATGGTGGCAACAGGTAAGGGCGCCACCCAAGGTGTGCTCATAAAGGGTGGAAATGCCCTTCAAAAAGCCCACAAGGTATGCATCTTTGTGTATTTTCTCATCTGGTGACCTTAAGCATCCGGAAATGACATGTCAGGCTGACTGGATATCTTTGCAGGTGAAAACAGTAGTATTTGATAAGACTGGAACGCTAACATTGGGAAAGCCGAATGTTGTTAGTGCTGTATTGTTTTCAACTGTCTCGATGGAGGAGTTCTGTGATCTCACTACCGCTGCAGAGGTGAATTGTTTTCAAGTTTTCTGTTGATGATTTAAGTACTCAGTTTGAGGTGTATGTACGCAGTCTTATTCTATAACGTTGGCCTTCAGGGTAACAGCGAGCACCCCATAGCAAAAGCTGTGGTCGATTATGCTAAGAGGATACGCAAGAAGCATGGATCTGAAACTGAGCAAATTCAAGAGATTAAGGACTTTGAAGTTCATCCTGGTGCAGGTATCAGCTGCAAAGTAGGAAAAGACTTCGTTATGGTTGGAAACAAAAGGCTCATGCGTTCTTTTGATGTACCCATTAGAGATGAGGTTGAGCAATACATAAACGATGCTGAGCAGCACGCACGGACTTATGTGCTGGTGGTACTCAATGGGAAGATCATAGGAGCTTTTGCTGTGACCGATCCAGTAAAACCAGAGGCTAGGCGTGTCATCGCCTATCTTCATTCCATGGGAATCTCAACTGTCATGTTAACTGGCGATAATTGGGCCACAGCCCAAGCTATTGGGAAGGAAGTAGGAATTGGCAAAGTTTTTGCAGAGACAATTCCACTAGGGAAAGCTGATAAAATAAAAGAGCTCCAGGTATCATTTTTCGTGACATGATAATTTCTTCTATTTTGTCCTACACTGTGATTAGTAGGAACTCAATACTTTTTTTTTTACAGCTGAAAGGAATGACAGTGGCTATGGTTGGAGATGGAATAAACGACTCTCCAGCCCTTGCAGCGGCAGATGTTGGGATGGCCATAGGAGCAGGCACAGACATCGCCATTGAAGCAGCAGACATAGTCCTTATCAGAAGCAGCTTGGAAGATGTAATCACAGCAATAGACCTATCCAGAAAAACCATGTCCAGAATTCGTCTCAACTACGTCTGGGCCCTTGGATACAATATTCTCGGCATGCCCATTGCAGCTGGAATCCTGTTCCCATTCACTGGTCTCCGCCTACCTCCTTGGCTTGCCGGTGCTTGCATGGCTGCATCATCAATCAGTGTGGTCTGCTCGTCCCTTCTACTCCAGTACTACAAGAAGCCATTTCACGTCCAATAAGCCTAAATGATCTCAGCCCCCGCTACCATAAATTCCTCCGTATAGTCCCGTCTTTCTTCCAACAATACCTGAAGATCAGTATCAAGCTAACGAATATGTGTAATTCTTGACAAATAAATGGAGTCTAAGATGGTATCGTACCGTTGCGAAAACTGGTGACAGAACTACACCCATTGCTGATGGCCTGTTGTTGTACGCCTACCCATTTTGTGCAGTCTTCAGTTCTAATTTTTGTCAGAGTGGAATTTATTTTCACAGAATATTGATAGTAAAATTATTTCAAATTATTATTTTGAAACAATTCTAACGCAGCGTTGAGTTGTTAAAAGGGGCGTTTGTGTAATCCTCCACAGAAATTACAGAATAACCCACGTGCTTGATCGTTTCACCTCTCTACCTCGTGCTTACCACGATTGATACAGGCCAATTTAAAAACATAACATCTTAAATGTAACATTCCGGAAGACTTGACCAAAAGAAAAAAAAAATAATTCCTCCGTCCTTTTTTGTTGTGTACATTTGATATTTATCACGAAATTTAAGAAATAATAATAGTGTAATAGAGAAAATAATATAAATGTAAGTGACTGGAGAATAAAGTATGATAAAGTAGGCAAGAGAATTGCTAGAAATGGAAATAGGACGAACAAAAGGGACACTAAAAATAGAAATAGAAAGAACAAAAGAGAACAGAGGGAGTACAAACATTATCAGATCATATCATCATAAGCCTGTCGAGTACATAAACTATTCATTGTAACTGATTTTTTCAAATGAATAGTTAATATATTTATTTAATCCATTTAAATAAATGTTGAATTTGACACCTCTAATCCAACTTGTGCTTTTACTCAAGAGGTGTCAAATTCAACTGGTTATTTAAATGGATTAATTCATCATCCATTTAACATAATTCATTTACATTAAATTGATTAAATTATCTAAATCATTTAATTCCGTTAACCTTGTGTAAACCAATCACTAACCATCCAATCTATTCCTAAATGCCAACTAAGAGAAACATGACTTGCTAATAAACCTGAATGTGGCTGTGACTCATCGCGCTTCCTTTTACAATCCGTCCATGTCTTTCGTAACTCATACATTGATCAATTTTAGGCTAAATAGCGCAACTGATAGTAACAGTTGGTGAAGTGGACTTGTTGGAACTGTAAGGACTATTCACTAACAAAATGTGAAATGAGAATCTTATCAACGCTCAAGAAAAAGCCATAAAATGTGAAATTGATCACTTTATAATTTCTTAATCTAATTTTTTGGTTATAAAAACTTGATTATATTCCTTATGGTCTGCCCATTAATTTCCTAAAGTTGTTTTGACCGTTGTGAATTTTTTTTTAAAATTCTTTATTAAAAAGCGAGCCGTTGTAGGCATATAGCGTTACTTTAACGCTACCTCTGTACATTATTATAAATAAAAATAAAAATAAAAATATCTCTCCGCTCCGCTCCTCACATATTCACAACGACTTTCTCATCCGCTCTTCGTCGATAGGTTTGCTTCTTCTTGTGCGTCGATCGCACGCACAGCTTTCTCCGTCGCCTTTCGCCTTTGAATTTAGGGTTTCAAACTGCGGCGATCGCACGCACCGCCTCCCTCCATCGCTTTTCGGTAAGATGAATTCCTTTGAACGATTTTTCGAATTTTTCTTTATTTGAATTTAGGGTTTCATACCGCGGCTTGTTTATTCCGGTTGTTTGTGTAGATTTTGAAATTTTTGTTTCGTGTTGATTATTCATAGCTGTTTTTGTTTGAAAAGATTATCAAATACATTTATATTCTTAGAAACCTGTGATGCATGTGCTTTTCAATTGGGTAAGATTGAACCCTTACGCCCTAATTGTTTCTCTGTTTTCAGTTTTTTAGAAAACCATGATGTATGTGTTAGTGGTGTTCTTTTTAATGCTACGGACAGATATGAGAGTGGTTATTTGTTTTCAGTATTTACAAATTACATCTTTTTAGTTTTTGTTTAGTTTTGATTATTGTATTATTTTTTCTCTTTGTATTTCATAGATTAAAACTGTCAAGGTTTATATTTACGGTAGAAAATTATAGTTGAACAATTTAAACCATTATATTTGTTTTTCTGATTCATCATCATGCAAAAATTGCTTTTTTTTGTTGTTAATGATCTCAGATTTGCTTGTTTCTTTTGTTTTTTTCTGTATTTTGTTGCATGTGTTGATACACATTTTCCGGCGAACGAGAGTTGGTATTCATGACTTTCGCTTGTGTGGTTCCTTATGCTATCAAGTTTTCTAATTGGTTCATACTTTGAAAGGTGCTCAACAAGATTGGTAAGCTTTTGTTTGCGAAACTGTTACTTTTGATGATCTTTTAACTATATATCTGTTTCTTCTTCTTTCTGCTGTGAAATGGCTTATACTTCTGAAGCTTTGAGGTACTGTTGTCCATGTTGTCATTGTTTTGATTGTGCAACTGTATTCATATGACACATGACTGCCAATTTTCTCTGAAGTTTAAAAATAATAATATGCCACCACATTCGTTCTGGTGGAAAATCCGTATTACTCCTGCTACTTCTGAAGAGGACATTATATCACATATGTATGATTTCACTGATAATGAGGTATGTGGACTTTGTGGCTATTTTTGTTTGACTAGTTTTATCTATTTTACGTAAAATTGTTTTGGAATTTATGGTACTGACGCATTTTGTCTGTTAGTGATCTGGGGTTGAGTTATATTGTTAATTTTTTTCTTGTTACTGTAATGCTCTGAAAATTGTCAGTTTTGCAAATTACACGAATCTATCTCTTTGATTAGACCCCTCAGTGTCATGGGCAGTACTTGGGTGAGATTTTGCATCTGTACAAAATTACGAATTTCCATTTCTAGCATGGATTTCTTGAACATTCTCTAGTTAAAATGTGAAACTTGCATCTTCATCAGAGATTTCCAGTTAGACAACTAGAGAATGCAACATGGAAGCTCCAATTGATGGTTTCCTACTGAAAAAAGTATGACAGATATTTGCTTTCGCAATTTATGCTGCTCATTTTTTACTCTGTTTTTCTTTTTGTTACCAGATTGTACTTCTCATCATTATATTCATGTCATCTCAGATTATGGCTTTCTTCAACATACTCTAGTTGGTCTAGCTGAGCTTTACAGGTTCATCATCAGCATCATTTGATCCATTTAACAACATCAGCACCAGTAAACCACCAATACTTCATTGTTCTTTCATGAATTCTGACTCACTAACCCTCATTCTTCGCATGCAGTCATTCACTCATCCTTATGCATTCACAACTCATCGGTCGGCACTATGCATTCCCTCATTCATCATCATCACCAAGTTATATAAGGAGGAGGATATGTTGAGCTTACGGGTTCAAAATCACATGCACCCAAAATTTCATTTTGTTGTTGTTTACTGATCCAGTTCTAGTTGCTCTTTTTTTCTTCTGTATTTTGCTGCATGTGTAGGTATACTTTTTTGCGGAAGATGAGTGTGGATTGAACATCTGTACAACTGGTGATTGGTGAGTTGGTATTCGTGGCTTTCATTTGTGTGGTTCCTTATTCTTTCACTTATGGCTTACTGATATCTTCTACTTTTAAAAATGCCCAGGAAGATTGGTAAGCTTTTATTTGCAAATTTTTACTTTCGATGATCTTTAGCTGTATATATATCTGCTTTTTTTGGTGAAGTGGCTCATACTTATGACTTTTGCTTTCTTTGACAAAGAAGTATGCTGGATTTTATTATAACTTTGAGGTATTGTTGTTCATGATGTCCTTTCTTTGATTGTGGAACTTTATTCACATGACAGCCAAATTTCTTTGATGTTTTAAACATATGCACTGTCACCACGTTGGTTCTGGTAGAAAATCTGTATTGCTCATGCAACTTTGAAGAGAGTATTCTAGCACATTGGTGTATTTCCATGTTTGATTTCAATGATAATGAAGTTTGTTGACTTTATTGCTATTTCTGGTAATGACACATTTTGTCTATTAGTGATCTGGGGTTGTGTTATTATTATATTTTTAATTTGTTCTTATTATTGTAACGCTCTGAAAATTGCCAGTTTTACAAATTACACGAATCTGATTCTTTGAGCAGGTCCCTCAGTGTGAGGGGCAGTACTTGGTGAAATTTTGCATCTGTACAAATTTACAAATTTCCATCTCTAGCATGGTTTTCTTGAACATACTCTAGTTAAATTGTGAAACTTGCATCTTCATCAGAGATTTCCAGTTAGACAACCAAAGAATGCGACATGGAAGTTTCAATTGATGGTTTCTTACTGAAAAAGGTATAAATGATATTTGCTTCCGCAATGTATGTTGCTCATTTCTCTTACTATATTTTTCTTTTTGTTACCAGATTGTACTTCTCATGATTATATTCATGTGATCTCAACTTTTCTGGTCTTCTTCAACATATTTGTTAAATCGTAAGAACTCAATGTTTATAGTTTCAACGTGAAACTTGAATTTTCATCATAGATTTCCAGTTACACAACCAGAGAATGCGACATGGAAGCTCTTACCCTACTAAGAAAAGTATTTGCTTTCGCACTGTAAGTATGTCAGTTATTTTGCTAAAATTTTCTTTTTCTGTTACCATGTTGTAATTTTCATGTTTATATTCGTGAGATCTCATTTCATGGTTACCTGCCTAAATATGTTATTTTTTGATATCTTAAAATGACATTTTAAGTACTCGTATTTTTGCTTACCTAAATCTATCTTTAAGTCATGTGCCTGACATCAGATAGTAAGCAGGTTAGTGGAGACTACGCACTGCATGATACCTTTTTGCAATTGTCACCAATTTTGTAGCCTGGTTTGTGGTAATTGACATAACAACATTGCTAAGGAAGTGTTTTGACCGATAAGGTATCTGTAAGACCAATGAATAAATTATTTTATACTTATTAGGAAGCATAAGTTTATAACCAGTTGAGTGTTCTCCTTGACCTGTATTTCATTTGAAGTCTGGTTTTACAAGTTGTTGACTGTTTCTTTATTTTCTTTTCTTTTGCAAGCCTTGTATTGTTCTGAGTCTTAATATGTGTTTGCGTGTTTCACATTTTGCCAAGGACTAAGGTTCATTCTTCTCGCAGGAAGACAACAATCCTAATTCTTTCTTTAATCATATTCTTTTTGAATTCAGTTGAATGAAACTAGTGTGGATTATATTTTGTTAGATCATTTGTAGGTAGTCTTACTTTGTCTCAAGGGCCTGCAATGCATTGGACCTTGGAGCTTGGACTATAATTAGCAGACTTAACGAAAATGAGTTCCATCAGGTTTGCCTGGATTTATTTTGTTTGTAAGATGATCAATGTTCTATGATAAATTCGTAAGTTGTTCTTTCTAGTTTGATTCAATTTTGTTCTTCAATTTTTGGCTGAGCAACCTTTCAAACTTGGTGACATATGGTGTGTTTAGCGACAAGTTGACAATCGTGGCTAGGAGGGCCTTACATGATTAGTGATTACTTTAAAATTTCTTCATCTGAAAGCTATGGTGAATTTATTTTGAAAATGAAGGAGAGGCTCTAGCTGAGCTTTACAGGTTCATCATCAGCACCATTTGATCCGTTCAACAACATTAGCCCAAGTACAGCACCGATATTTCATTGGTCTCTCATGCATTCTCACTCACTTAACCTCATTCTTCGGCATGCAGTCATTCTTTCATCCTCATGTATTCACAACTCATCGGTGGTCACTATGCATTCCCTTATTCATCATCATCATTCAAGCTATAGGGAGGAGGATATCGTTTTGCTTTACGGGTTCAAAATCACATACCCAAAATTGCATTTTTATTATTGTTACTGATTCAGTTCTAGTTGCTTTCTCTTTTTCTGTATTTTGCTGCATGTGTAGGTATACAATTTTGCGGAGGATGAGTGTGGATTGAACATCTGTACAACTGGTGAATGGTGAGTTGGTATTCATGGCTTTCATTTGTGTGGTTCCTAATTCTTTCACGTATGGCTTACTGATTGCTTCTACTTTTAAAAATGCTCAGGAATAAGCTTTTATTTACAAATTGTTACTTTCGATAATCTTTAACTGTATATCTGCTTCTTCTTCTTTTTGTTGTGAAATGGCTCATACTTCTGACTTTTTCTTCCTTTGACGAAGAAGTATGTTGGATTTATTATAACTTTGAGGCATTGTTGTCCATGATGTCATTGCTTTAATTGTGCAACTTTATTCACATAACACATGACTGCCAAATTTCTTTCATGTTTTAAATATTTACTGCCACCACATTGATTCTAGTAGAAAATTTGTATTGCTCCTGCAACTTTGAAGAGAGTATTTTAGCACATTGGTGTTTTGATTTCCATGTTTTATTTCACTGATAATGAGGTTTGTGCACTTTATGGCCATTTTTGGTAATGACGCATTTTGTCTTATAGTGATCTGGGGTTGTGTTATTATTATATTTTTTACTTGTTCATATTATTTTAATGTTCTGAAAATTGCTAGTTTTGCAAATTAAACGAATCTATTTCTATGAGCAGATCCCTCAGTGACATGAGCAGTACTTGGTGAAATTTTGCGTCTTTACAAATTTACAAATTTCAATCTCTAGCATGGTTTTCTTGAACATACACTACTTACATTGTGAAACTTGCATCTTCATCAGCGATTTCCAGTTAGACAACCAGATAATGCGGCATGGAAGCTTCAATTTATGGTTTCCTATTAAACAAGTATAATAGATATTTGTTTTCGCAATGTATGTTGCGCATTTCTTTTACTCTATTTTTCTTTTTTACCAGGTTGTACTTCTCATTATTATTTCATGTGATTACAATTTATGGTTTTCTTCAACATACTCTAATTAAATTTAAAAAATTTAGTGTTTTCAATGTGAAACTTGAATATTCATCATAGACTTTCAGTTACACAAACAGAGAATGCGGCGTGGAAGCTCTTTTTACTGATTTCCTACTAAATGGGTGTAACAAGTATTTGCTTTTGCAATGTAAGTTTGTCAGGTGTTTTACTATTTTTTTTTTGTCTGTTACAAGGTTGTATTTCTCATGTTTATATTCGATCTCAGTTCATGGTTTACGCGCTTAAATGTGTCATTTTTTGATATCTGTAAAATGACATTTTAAGTACTTGTGTTTCTGCTTACCAAAATCTATTTTCTAACCATGCGCCTGACATCAGATTGTAGGTAGGTTAGTGGAAACTGCGTACTGCATACTACCTCTTTTCAATTGTCTCCAATTTTGTAACCTGGTTTGCATTGACAATTGGCATAACAAGTTATTTATTGTTTCTTTATTTTCTTTCTTTTGCAAGGCTTGTATTGGTCTGTCCTAATATGTGATCGTTTGTTTCACAGTTTGCTGAGGACTGAGGTTCATTTATCTCGCAGGAAGACATAGTAATCCTAATTCTTACTTAAGTTGTATTCTTTTCAAATTTAGTTGTCTGAAACTAATGTGGATTATATTTTGTTAGGTCATTTGTAGATAGCCTAACTTTGTCTCAAGAGGTTGCAGTGCATTGGACCATGGACTATAATTAGCAAACTTAACGAAAATGAGTTCCATCAGGTTTGCCTGAATTTATTTTGTTTGTCAGCTGATCATTGTTTTATGATGAGTTCGTAATGTGGTTCTTTCTGGTTGATTCAAATTTTGTTCCTTCAATTTTTGGCTGAGCTACCTTACGAAACTTCTTGACATGGTGTGTTTAGCGACACGTTGACAGTCATGGCTAGGGGAGGGACCTTACATGGTCAGTGATTGCTTTAAAATTTCTTAATCTGAGTGATTCGGAGAATTTATTGATGAACATGGAGGCGGGGATCTAGCTGAGCTTTACAGGTTCATCATCAGCACCATTTGATCCATTTAACAAATAACAACACTTATAGTTCATTGGTCTCTCATTCATTCATTCTCACTCACTCACCCTCATTCTTCGGTATGCAGTCATTCACTCACCTCATGCATTCACAACTTATCAGTCATCATTATGCATTCCGTTATTCATCATCATCACCGAAGTTGTAGGGAGGAGGATGTAGTTGAGCTTTACAGGTTCAAAATCACATACACCCAAAATTGCATTTTTGTTGTTGTTACTGATTCATTTCTAGTCGTTTTTTTCTTCTGTATTTGGTTGCATGTGTAGGTATACTATTTTGCGGAGGATGAGTGTGGATTGAACATCTGTACAACTGGTGAATAGTGAGTTGGTATTCATGGCTTTCATTTGTGTGATTTCTTATTCTTTCACCTATGACTTACTAATAGCTTCTAATTTTAAAAATGCTCCGGAAGATTGGTAAGCTTTTATTTGCAAACTATTACCTTCAATGATTTTTGTTGACTTTTTCTTCCTTTGACGAATAAGTATGCTGGATTTAATATAACTTTGAGGTATTGTTGTCCATGATGTCATTGCTTCGATTGTGCAACGTTATTCACATGACACATGACTGCCAAATTTCTCTTATGTTTTAAATATATACATTGCCACCACATTGGTTCTGTTAGAAAATTTGTATTGCTCCTGCAACTTTGAAGAGAGTATCCTAGCACATTGGTGTTCTGATTTCCATGTTTGATTTCACTGATAATGAGGTTTGTAGATTTTATGGCTATTTTTTTTGGCAATGACTAGTTTTATCCGTTTTACGTAAAATTGTTTTGGAAATTATGGTAATGACAGATTTTGTCGATTAGTGATCTGGGGATGTGCTGTTATTATATTGTTAATTTGATCTTATTACTGTAATGCTCATAAAATTGCTAGTTTTGTAATATACACAAGTCACAACTCTACTTCTTTGAGCAGATCCCTCAATTGTTGTGGGCTGTATTTGGGTGAAATTTTACATCTGTACTAATTTACAAATTTCAATCTCTTGCAATGTTCTCTTGAACATTCTCTATTTAAATTGTGGAACTTGCATCTTCATCGGAGATTTCTAGAAGCTCCAATTGCTAGTTCCTACTGAAAAAGGTATAACAGATTTGGTTTCACAATGTATGTTGTTCATTTCTTTTACTTTTAATTTTTTTGTTACCAGGTTGTACTTCTCATGTTTCTATTTGTGTGATCTCGGTTCATGGTTTTCGTGAACATACTCTAGTTAAATTGTTAGAATTCAGTGTGAATAGTTTCAGTGTGAAACTTGAACCTTCATCATAGATTTCCGATTAGACAATGCATGGAAGCTCCAATTGCTGATTTCCTGCTACACAAGTATAAATATTTGTTTTCGCAATGTAAGTTGTCTGTTATGTTACTCTATTTTTCTTTATCTGTTACCAAGTTGTACTTCTCATGTTTCTAATCACGTGATCTCAGTTCATGGTTACCCACCTAAATGTATAGTTTTTGATATCTCAAAAATGGCATTTTAAGTCCTGTTTCTGTTTACCAAAGTATATTTTCAAGCAATTTGTCTGATCAAGATTTTTTTTTGATTGCAACAGTTTCATTGATTGATATATGGAATAGAAGTACATGAAAGCATAGTTCAAGTACAAATACATCTTTGAACGCTCAGGCCCGCCACAGGCACCACCACACTATCGCCAATGCTCACGCAATGGAGATTATCAATCAAGGCAAGACAACAAACACCGCTCACAAAACTCGTGAGGACCAAAGAAAACTTCCACACTCCGTGGTAAAATTAGACAAAACTCCTACACTAACAGTGATGAGAATACCGAAGCTCCTACACAAAAAATGTGAGGAGAATGTCGACCACTATAGAAACAACAGCTTAAAAATGATTAACCTAATCTAAAACTCAGCAACTCTACGCTATTATACTAAATCCATCGCCCATACCCAGAACAGCATCCACCAAGCAGGGCTAAATAGGAGTATCCGTCCGAGATTAGGCCGCTCGCAGATCCAGGAAGCGACGTCGCGCCGTCCAGTCGAGAAGAGCAAAAACCAGGTGTGCACCAGCCCTACAGATATGAAAAAAGGTAACCACCAACATCCCCGCGCGCAGATCCGAGCGTCACTGCACAACCAAGCCCAAGATTTGAATCAGAATTTCAGATCCGGCGGTCCCGTCCCTCAACCGGAGACAAGCAGCACAACGAGCACTTGTGATGGTTCAGAGCTTGAGCCACGAGCCGCCACCACGGAAAGAACCCAGAAGGATGGTCGGATGAGGGGGAAATGGGAGACAGCAGACCTAAACTGAGATGAAGGGGAAAAGGGAAATAGGGAATGAAATGAACGAAGGGGGGGGGGGGTAGAGGGCACCACCTCCGCAGAGGGGAGGCCCTCCACCCCGGGGAGAGCTTTGGATGGACGGACGGCCGGTTTGGGGAGAAGGATGGAGAGGAGCGTATGAGAGAGAAAATGCTCAAAAACTGCGTACTGCATATTATTTTTTTGCAATAACTCCAATTTTGTAACCATGTTTGAATTGGATACTGGTATGACAACATTGTTAAGGATGAGTTTTGACCGATAAATTATCTGTAAGGTTGATGAATAAATTATTTTCTACTTATTAAGAAGCATAACTTTTTATCCAGTTGAGTGTTCTCGTTGACCTGTAATTCATGGGAAGTCATTTCTTTATTTTCTTTTCTTTTATGCAAGGCTTGTATTGGTCCGAGTCTTAAAATGTGTTTCCAGTTTCACAGTCTGTTAAGAACTAAGTTTCATTCTTGTTGCACGAGGACAAGGTAATCCCAATTCTTACTTTAGTCATATTTTCTTCAAACTTATTTGTCTGAAACAAGTGTGGATTATATTTTGTTTGAGAGTGGATCAAATAAAAAGGCCAATTTATTATAGAAAGTATTAAAAGATCTGGACCATTCATTTGATTCATCATACGTCCCAGATTAAATCACAAAATTAAACGATATTTAAATTAAAAAGGGGCAAATATGGAAACACAGTATTTACATTAATCATTAATAGCTTGCTCGACATTTTTA
>JAWWMW010001220.1:200249-216986 GCA_035048345.1 Echeveria elegans
ATGTGCGCTTTGGAGACCCTGAATGTCATGTCAGTCATTACGGACATGCTTGTGCGTTTAAACTCAATATCTACGAATGCTATACATTTTCAATAAACGTGGGTTCATCCGCGAAACTTGATTTGGTAATAAATGGACTGTGCTTTCGAGATTCTATATATGTTTTGAACTAAAACTTTGAAATGAATCAACAGGCGTTGATGGTCCGGCTGGAGTCGGACCTAGTGCAGGTACTTCTTGCAGTGTGCAAAGGAGAACTCAGTGGTGTAACCTTGGACTGGTCCCCAGGGTCAGCAATGGTTGTGGTTGTGGCAAGTAAAGGGTACCCTGGGCCATAAGAGAAAGGAACTGTAATACAAAACCTAGATGAAGCAGAAGCTGCTGCGCCTTCAGTGAAGATTTTCCACGCTGGAACTCAATTAGATTCGGATGGGAACTTTGTTGCAAATGGTGGCCGCGTTCTTGGAGTAACTGCCCCAGGCCAGGCACGGACCTTGAAAAGGCTAGAGATTGGGCTTATGAAGCTGTGGAAAAAGTAGACTGGTCAGGAGGGCTTTAACGAAGAGATATAGGTTGGAGAGCTCTTCCTAAGAAACCTTCTTCCAGAAAAATGTGAAGTTTTTATCCAGGCGGGGATGAATCTATCTCCATCCCCTTGACAGCCCTAATTCTATGATTCTCTGGCTATGCTGATACCTTGAATGGGCTATGAATTTTCAGATGAGACATGAGATTGATCTTTACTACGATGGATGTAATTTATTTACAAATGAAACAGACACCAGTGATTACAGTGGGAGGTTTTATGTGGAATAATTCATAACACCCCTTTCTAATTTTGTGACAGCAAGTTACAATCTCTCTAGTTATCAAAGAAATAAGTCACAATCTCTCTAGCATGTCTGTCTTCCTTCCTTCGACACAATTTGGCACTGTGTAAACGATTTCTTCTTCGAAGGCAGATGACCTAAAAAATAGGAAGAAAAAAAAAACGGAAAAATCAGGTCTACCAGTTGGGGGCATTCAGTTCAGTACATTTTTAAGTTCAGAAAGACAGAAATACATAATTAATGATGCAAAAAGTTTATAACACTAGTAGCTTCAAGTTAACACCAGAGACCTAAGCTATAACGCTTTGGCAGGAAGAGAGGTAACTATCACTTCAAAAGTTTGTAGTAGTAGTAGAAGGAACCATCAGAGGTCGAATGCGGGAGCGCTCGATGACTTTAAAATTCATATCAGATGAATGAATTCTCTTGATTGATAGTAGACTTAACGTTTTCGGCCACCACGTTCCCTCAAAGAAAGAGCAAGTGTTTCGCCAGATCCCACATTGTAATAAGCAAGTGACAGGTTGTCCTTGAGGAAGCCGGCTTTGCCGCTCAGTTTTTGTTTGTTTGCTGGTAGCTGTATTTCACCTGATATCTTCTCTTTCAGACTGCTAATAGTCTCGGACAAGGAAGGCACTGTGATTTCCAAATGCTGGCCTTTGAGGTTACCTTCATCCATATTCGGAATAGATACAATGATGCGAGCCGGACCTGGATGCTGAGCCAGATATTGATCCTCAGGAACAAGGTGAGAGTCATCAAATTTCTGCTTCTTTGGCTCAGGCTCTTCAGGTAGTGGTGGCGGGGCATCCTCTGGAGGAGGTGGAGGAGGTACTAGCCCTTGAGGTAGAGGAGGCGTAGGCATCATTGGCATACCTGGAGGTGGCATGGGCATGGGAGCAAAAGGTCGCATAGGCCCTAGAGGAGTAAACTGAGCTGACCCAGGAGGCGGTGGCATTTGCAGAGGTGGGTTCATTGGCATGGGAGGGCGTTGTCCCATCATTTGTTGCTGCTGCCCAGGAGGCATTTGCATAGGCTGTGGTGGTGGACGAATTGATTGCATCGTTGGCATTTGTTGCATGAGCCCACCACTTGTAGGAGTTGCATACTGGTATTGGCCCGAAGGCATACGAAGAACATTCAATGCAAGTCCCGGAGGAGGTGGAAGAGGCCTAATCGATGGCATGCCAGGCCAAGGTGGAGGAGCCTGAGGGCCTGGAAGGTTGGCATTAGCAGCATCATTTTGCTCTTCTCCATTGGCATTCTGTGACATTGCCTGGTTTGCAGTTCTCCCAATGCTTCCAGTATGACCATCCCAAATGACCTGTTTCGGCTGCTCATCCTTTTTCTTCTCAATCTCCGCCTTCACAGCATTAGACACTTCTTCCTCAGTCGTGCCGAAAATATCCGGACGAAGACGTGCAAGCCCAACAATGTTTCTCGAAATTTCATCATCCTGAGCAAGGGTCGTCTCACGAATTTTTGCGAACATTCTCTCCTTCTGCTCCTTGTATTTAGGGTCAATAAGGGATATCCTCATGTGCTCAGACATCTCATTTATAGGAATGAGCTCATTGGTGATAGGGGAAACCACATACTTTGTAGGATCTCTTTCAGCAGGCAACCTGTCCTCAGGCCTCTTCCAGTTCTTCACGATTCTCATTGGTTGGTCATCTTCTTCTATTGGAGGTCTTATTTCAGTCCTTTCACTATCATCGTCAAGACTTGTGGCTCGCATTCCCTCCTGAACAAGTTGAACCTCTTCTTCATCCATTTCCATCTCCATCTCTTTTCCAGTCTCAGCGATTTCATCTTCACCCGTGAGCGTCATCTTGCTCCTCCTTATAACCTCCTCAAGAGTCATAGGTGGTGGTAAATCGTCATCCTCATCATCTGCAAAATCTATAGTTTCAACCACAGCAAAGTCATGCCAGTCAATCATAGCCATCTGAATCCTCTCTTGTTCCATTTCATCCTCAATTTTTTGCCTTGCCTGCTCTTGGGAGCGTTCCCACTCCAGCCGATGTAAGCATCTTTCCAGAACAGTAGTCAAATCTTTAGAACTATTTTTCAGCTTTTCCGTCAAGCCTTTTGTAGGCATCAGCACCTTTGAATAGGCATCAGCCAGAGCCGTAAAGAACATAAACATACTGTGAGTAGGCTTTAAGAAATGAAACTGCTGGTTATTGATTTCCCTACTAGTCAATCCAGTCAAAAAAGATTTTCCATTACGAGCCACAAACTGTGCAGTCAGCTTAATGATATCCAATTCTTCTCCGGTTATTCCCTCCGGAAGCCTGACAGTGTACTGCTCAGCTTCAGGCGGTTCAAGAACCTTCTTCACAGGTTTAAACATAGCTTGTGCTGATGTATCAGATTTTGGTGCAGCCTCAGTTGCATCAGAAGCCTGTCCTGACGGTAAAGCATCCGCCATAGCAGAATCTTCACCCTCAACACCCTTTTGATCCGAAGACTGATTCTGGGCCCTAAACTCAGCCAACCTATGCTGATAATATGCATGATAAGGATCCGAAGAATTCAAAAAATTAAACTTAGCATTCCCAGCATTATTCGCAATAATTCTCTTCTCAAACTCAGGCCCATTTTTTGCAACAAACTGCGACGTCTTGTCCACAATGCTTCTAATATCAGGAGGTGGATGTATAATACCAATAGTCCGTGTATGCGTTGCAACAGCCGCTGGTGCTGGTTTCTCAATTCTCTGCTCCTCAACCCCCTCATTATTCTCCTCACCAGTCACTTGAGACAACGGAAGTGGCCCCAAATTTCCATCCGATGGAGGCGCTGGTAGCGGCAAAATAGGCTGAGACCCCAACATATCCTCCCTAACTTCCTCCTCTAAGCTTCACCCAACTGAATCACAAATTCTCCAAGTACCTATAAACACAACAGTTTCAAATCAGATACTCACTCAAAATTAAATAAAAACCCTAAATTTCACGCCAAATCCAACACAGTCACTACTCAGTAGCACACCAATTGAACAGCCAGCTAGCTTAAACCTATATAAAATAAAGCATACCATATAAAGAATCAATAATCTTAAAAATACGAACTTCGCATCGAATACAAAATCTCAGACCATAAACCCTAAACCTAAAGCCAAACCACAACCCTAAATCAAAGATAACAACAGCAACAATTCATAGCAAAAATCGATACCTGACGATCCTCTTCCGACAGACTCAGCAAGCGAAATGGAGCTCCGCGGCCGATCGAAGACGAGATGTGAAATTTAACAAAGACGGGACTTTCTTCGCACTCCGCAAAAATCCCCAAATTAAAACGCTAGTGCAGAAATTCAGTTTCGATAAATCAAGGACTCAGATTAATTCATCTTCATCCAACGGCTCAAAAACCAAGCTTCTTATCCTATGGATGACAAGTATGGATATACAAACGTGGATGAATTAAATGCTGACACGTGGATAATGATAATATGCTTTTTGTATTTATTATTTCGGCGTTCGGACAACAAAACCCTAAACATCGCCGATTTATAGTTTCAGCTTCGTATTATCTATCAACTCTCTCTCTTCGCTCGATTTCGTCGTCTGCGGATTGTTCAGCAGGAGATCGATTCGATTCAACGATCTGCGCCGTCGATCTGTTGAAAATCCGGATTTCAACAGGTGACTGTTAGTACTGCTTTTTTCATCTCTTGTTGATGTCAATTCGTTTGATGTTCATTTCTAATTGTACGGTTGTGTATGTGATTTGATTTTTTTCGGTTGAGGAGTGTGAAATTTTGTATCTGACTGAGTGGAATTTGGCGGTGGTTTGAGGTTGGAGAGTGTTGAATTAGGGCGGTGGATGAGTGATTTGTGGAATTGGGGATTTTTGGTGTGTGTGAACGAATTGTTTAATTTTGTATGTTTTGAGTAGTGGTTACTAGTTAGGGGATTTTTCATGTGAATTTGGCATTTAAGCGTTTAATTTTGTGTTGTGTTGGTTTCTGAATGAGTTGATTTTTAAGTCATTGGGGAACTGTATTCTGTAATGGATTGGCTACTTTTGGCATTTGATTCTTTTGGCATTGGAATTGATTGTTCGGAAGTGATGGTTATGGAATTTCCGGCTTTTGTGAATTTTAGCCATCTGTTATTGGATGACTGGAAACAGTTATGTCTGTAACCCTTTCTTATTGCCTTTGATAGATGTTTTTTTTGGGGGGAGAAATGAAGCCATGGTAGTTTAGGCCATGTCTGTGCACACGTGTTTGTACTGATGTGGAGTTGCTAATTTATGTATTTTCTTTTTTACTTAAGCTGGACTTCTTTGTGATTGAGTACCTATTTAATTTTCAGGATACTGCTTTCTTTGTTTGAATAGGATTTTTCCCCTTGCTCATAATAACGTTTCGTTAGCATAAACACGAATAAGCGGACATATGATTATTGGTAGACTCACATGCTATTGGTTTTTTTGTTTTTAGATTTATATCTTTGAGCTTGAGGTTCATTCTGGTTTCCCTCAAAAGAAGTAAACCTTGAGTTTGATGTAATGGACATGAGTTTAATGCGAGCTTCAATGTCAAACAACCAATCTTTCTTGCTCTATGATCGACTGATGATTTGAGGTTGCATCTGGGCTTGGCAACTATGCATGTGTGAGAATTGGGATATGCTCGACAAAACACACTAGGGCTTTGCAATACGATTTCATAAACGAAACGCGAGGGGCATTCCGCAAAACCCTCGAGCGGAAGATTGGTGACATGGATTTTGAATGACCGATTTGTGGGAGAGAAAGCTAAGGATTTCCCGGCTAAGCGATCGAAACACACTCTAGGGTTTGCAATTCGCAGAGTGATGTCTTTTGAAAAATTTTGATTGTATTTTCTAATTACAGTAGTAACTTTATTTTTATATCAGACTACAGTTTGCCGCATGAACGTACGTTTTTATTGACATCTCCATTTGATTTCCATATTTATAGTTCTTACTGTAAAGAAAAAGATTATTCACGAAAGAGGACGTGGTGGCAGAAATTCTTTTTTGATGGTGATGGGAATTAGCTTGTTTTGGAGAAGGATGGGTTATTGGATGAGGAGGTTGAGGGGCCGGAGAATGAGAAAGAGTTATCTGAGAACGAAAATTTTGAAGAGCAGAGGCGATTATTGAGTTGAGGGAAGCACAAGAAAGCTTGACGAATCAAGAAAATAGAAAGTGGGAGGACTGGTTCATTGATGATACCAATGGAGCTGCAACTAGTGCTTCATCTTCCCGTGAGTATACAACATCTTGTAACGTTGGAGGAACTGAAAGATTGGATCCCATTGTTGTAGGTTCGGAGAAGGATTTTATAGAAAATGTAAGAAGCATAGTACTTGGAAACGAAGATGATTTGTTATATGAAGACCGTGTTTTTAGATATGCCTCTCGCATCTCGGCCATCTTCTTGTCCTTCTTCATTATTGTTCCACTGGCAGTGGACTTTGTAGTACACGACTATTTTCTTCTGCCGTTCTTAGACAGATATGTCAAGACTGTGCCATTTGCTGCACAAGTATTTGATGTGTGAATGCCTCAAAAACATCACATGGTCAAGGAACTGAAAATTGAGGAAGCTAGAGAATAAGCCTGGAAATTGAAATTGGTAAATTGCCACTTCTTTCAGAGGAAACCTATCATGAGCTACGTCATAAAGCTTTGGAACTTCAAGAAGATTGGAGATATTAAAATCGTAAATCACTTGCTAACATATTGGCAGACATGCCATTTGGGATCACATTGTTCGTACTTCTGATTCTCAATCAAAGTAGAGTAGCTTCGCTGCAATTTACAGGGTACAAGATGGTGTCTAATATTTCAGACACTGGCAAGTGGCAAGGCATTTCTCATTATACTTGTTACAGATATTTTTCTTGGGTATCATTTCGAATCTGGTTGGCAAACTTTGTTGGAAGTACTTTGTTGAACATTACTCGATGCTTTTGTAAAGCTGTGGTTGTTCAAATACCTTCCAAGACTATCTCCTAAAGTTTCAAATATTTTTGCGGGAGCTAATGTCTCTGCTGACTTGAGTCTGATTATCCTTCGTATCTTGTTTTCGCACTGTTGAATCTGCATGCTCGATTCAAATAACTCAAATAAACAATTACAAATAAAAATAAACAGATCTTATAGTCATTCCGTGACATAAAAAAAATTTCCACTAAATTCCATACCCTTGGCCAATAAATGGTTCCAAAAATAGCAAAATGTACTTAAATCTAAGAGGATTGCATAGAACTCTTTGGAAGAGAAAGGTACAGCCAATAACATTCTCATCATTCACAGAATCAATTAGTGTCAGGTAAAGTTACAAATGTGACAAATGCAGATTGAGGTATAAATAAGCTGTCTTTAGATGGAAAATTAAAAGATTACGAGAATGGCAAGCTGTTGGGTTCATGAGTTCAATGATTTTGCAGGGAATATCTTAAGTTTTGAGTATTCATAATGTAAATGGACAATCGTGGTTGATGAGGTGTGTGAGTTCACTTGGCCATCATGACTTTGACGAACTCTTCGTAGTTGATTTGGCCATCACCATCCACATCAGCTTCACGGATCATCTCATCGACTTCCTCGTCAGTTAGTTTCTCACCCAGGTTTGTCATGACATGACGAAGTTCAGCAGCGGAGATGAAGCCATTCTGATCCTTGTCAAAGACTCTGAAAGCTTCCTTGAGTTCTTCCTCAGAGTCGGTGTCCTTCATCTTCCTGGCCATAAGGTTGAGAAATTCGGGGAAGTCAATTGTCCCGTTTCCATCAGCATCAACTTCATTGATCATGTCCTGAAGTTCAGCTTCTGTGGGGTTCTGGCCAAGTGACCGCATCACAGTCCCAAGCTCCTTGGTGGTGATGCACCCTGCAATTACAATTTACATAGTCAATTCCTATGAACATCACAGAATGCTATTTCCAATCTTCTGGAAAAGACAAGAACTTCAAACTTATTAACGTAAGGAATTTGGTATGACAAAATGGTACCAAAAGACGTTCATCTGGTACAAACATTGATGTAATGATAAATATAGATAGACAATAGGCCCCATACTACGTGTGGTATTTACTTGTGGGCTGATAACATCACCAAAGTTGACATTTTCAATAGTTCTGAAATTTAGTGCTGCGTGAACTACCCATATTTAATATTTATCAAGACACCTCACATGGTGAAGTGGGAAACTTAAGGACATTCTAGCTTGCACATAACTAAGCACCACAGATAAATCTTGATATAAAATGCAGCACCAAAAGATACCACATACACAGAAACACACATCAGACATGAAAAGACCTTACTGAATTCCACACAAACAGTGCTTCGCCAAAAGATCAATCAAATGATTAAATGCTGCAAAAGGTTCACAATCTGCCCCTTAGAAATCAGCATCGCCCCATTTGAAACTATCGTCCAAACAATGAATAATGTACCAACAGGCAAAACTTAACAAAGAATCTTTTCAAAGAAGATTCATTCTGCCTGAATAATTACGATGCCAAGTTGTCGTTTGCCAACTCATTCCGATAATAATATGTCATTCAAACACATTGCAGCCAGCAACAACAAACAATCAAATACAAGCAATTAACAAACACAGATGCCAAATCAATTTCCTCAGATGCCAATAACACAACCAGAACAAACAAAATAACACATCATCCATTAACTGAAACACCAAAACTCAAGCAGAATAAACAACCATAACATCAAATCAATCACACAAACAATCTTTAAAATATATAATAAAAATCATATAAATCAACAACACAAACAGACTGACTCATAAATAAAATGCAAAATAACAAAAACAAGAAACCAACGACCAGCTACGTCAATTCCAGATCTACAAAACTAACATCAAACGGATCAAACCCGCAAAATTAAAAATTAAAACAAAGGGGAGGAGGAGATCGGACCATCGCCATCCTTATCGAACAGGCTGAAGGCTTCCTTGAACTCGGAGATCTGGTCGTCGGTGAGCTGATCGGCCATTGTTGTCTTTCCGGATTTCGATGCGGAGGAAATTTTCAAAATTATTTTCTACAGAAAAATAAATAACTGAAAACAAATGCCTGAATATTTATAGTGCTGTTGTGCGAGTGCACCGTGATCCGCGATGTAGTTGATAATATGTTTCGGTCAACGCAAAGCTTAATACTTTCATTATTTAAACTTGTGCCCAGTAGTTTTACAAATGTATGCTTATCCACTAAATAGTTTAGATTCGTTCAATTTGCACCCTTTTTTATGGATTAAATTAGTGAACCCACATGGTATTAGTATTATGTTGCAGCTTTGAAGTTATCATTTGTCACTCTTATTTACTGATATAATTAGATGCACGGAAGGTGTTTGGTAATATGTCTCAATGACATGCTGCAAGGCACTGCCCGCAGGAGATGTTGTAAGAGTGAATTCCTGCAGTGTTGGGTTTTGAACTTGCCAAGGTATGCATTCCTGAGCATTATCGAGTTTAGATACAACAGTTGTAGTACCCACGGGACTTGATTCTTGAAATTTTGATGATCATGAGTTCATTTTCATTCAAATTGCTGTACGTACACTGCATGGTATGTGGGACTGAAGATGATATCGCCTTTTTTAAGTTATAAATTATAATATGCATCCTGCATTTGTACTTTTGGGGGGTTTTTCCTGAGAGTGGTTGAGTTCGAAGGATATCTTTAATGTATCAAGCTGTGGAAGAACTCATCCTCGTACCCTAGGTTCCGGAAGCCCAGCCACATTAGAACACAGATATACACCATTTGAATTTTTAGCTTGACGGAGACAACAAAACCTGGATATGGTAAATAGTATGATCTGTGTTAGCTAGTGAATATGTAGGGTTTGTTTTTCAGTTAAAACAGTTGTACTCATATTTATAGCAAGGTAATGAGTGCAGGCCTGACCTTTGCACTGCGGAATTATTCGAGAATGAACAATGGGAGAGTTGATGTCGACAATGACCTTGTCTTCTTTTAGTTTGTCTGTGAATAAAGCTCTGTGTGACTGTGATTTGTGCATGTATTGTGTTTTTGCATTTGAGTTGCCTTGAAACGATGCATCGATGCTTTTAGAATCACTTTTCTTTGCTATGGTATAGCCATTATAGTAGGTTTCCGGAATTCGTAGCCCGATATCCAGCATTGATAGAGAATCGTCCACTGGATTACTAAAAACTGTATATTTTTCATAATGAGAATCAGGGGTGTGACTCAATTGATCCTCCGTGTGATTCATTGAGTGTTTAATGTCCTTATAGATTGCTGGCACGGACTCTCCCCATCCCAAAAGATCATTGGAAACAGTAGTCTCATTCCGAACATGAGGGAAACCTTGAGTGCTGCAATCAAGGTCTACTTTTGGACCGCCATTTTCTGAATATTGGTGTTCAGTCCAAGTCTCGCTTGAAGTTGAATGATACAGAACATCAGACTTGCTCAGGACGAAACTTTTTGGGCTTTCAATACATGGCATCGTATTCAGTTGAGCTTCAGCCTTATTATCAGTCTCATTGTCGTTTACCGGGAGCTCAAAGCTTCGCGCTTTTGGGCCTGGTAAAGGTATTTTGTCTTTCTGTTTTTGTTCCCTGACTGTGATATTTCGTTCCTGGATTGGCCATCTGGAATCCCATTTTCTCCTTAGAGAATTATCAGTAACTGTTGGTTTATGATTCTGAGAAACTATCTGATGGGCTATAAATTTCGGCGGTTTTCCTTGTAGGTGAAATTCTGTTGTTCGGCTATCACATTCAGAAGTGTCTTGGCTGCATTCTGTCCCGTTGTCTGCATTACTTATCATGTTCAGATTGACCACACTCGAAGTACTGAAATCTGAGCTGTAAGCAGCATTTCCTTTCAAAGGAAAAGACACGGAGTTTGCCCGTTGGGTTATTGACCTTTTCCTTCTCCTGGCAACAGTTGTCAATTTATGTTCAAAAAATGTCTCAGGCCCGGATTTCTTGCTACTGCAAACTGTTGGCTGCATGAAGCGTGGAAGCTCTAAAGATGGGAACTTCCGCAAATTCCTTAAATTATCAATGTCATTCACGTCTGACTTGGATGCAACCGTAAACAGCTGAGAATCTCCTGCTAGCTGCATGCTTGGTAAATCTGATGCCTTTGTAAGACTTTCTAATGCCTTATCTATTGTTTCTAGTTTCCTCTTAATGTCTTGACGCTCATCTTCAATTTGTTCCATCTTTTGTTTCAGACTGATCAATGCTGCCTTCTTGCGCTCCTTTTCGTCCTGAAATTCATCATTTCATCAGCATTATATGTTACCGATGACACGAAAAAAAGAAGGAACTTGCTGATCATAAGTGTTTGCTATTTCAAAGGTTCTATGGTCTTCCAAATTCGATAGGTACGGTATTCTTACTTGTGACTCTCTATTATCTAAGTTGATGCTTCTTGCTCGCGTAGCGAAATTCAAAGAACACACTGACTCGCGGAGGTCTTCTTTGTCAGGACTGACATGTACTAGCATAAGAGTTTTTGAATCCTCTCCTGACAAAAAATTGAGATTCTATTTTATAAGCACCGATACAAAGTTTGAGTGGATTCATTCATGTTAAATAACACAAACTCAAACTGATGACATTTTACCTAAGCAGTCTCGCAGAACCAGCGTGAGCTTGCTGTTCCTGTCAGAGTAGATATTTCAAAATTTGGGGATATATTCATAGTGAGTTGTGATGGACTAGCAAAAATGTCTTGGTGTTAGCTGCTGCTTGTTTCAGTACCTGTAAGGTATATGACTCATTTTTCTTTGGAGTGCATCTACCACGTCTCCTAGTGCGGAAAGGGACAGATTTATAGCTTTTCCTTCTTCGAATCTTCTACCGTGTGCTTTAGTTTTAAGCACACGCTCACTCCCACCTAGATCGACCATCCATAGTTTACTTGTCTCCCTTCCCCTCTCCAGTCCATTTAGCGATTTGATTTTAATGCGGATCATGCTCCAAAATAGCAGTAATAGGTTCACCGAGTTCAGTAATAATATACCCCGCTAACATATAATTTAGATGTAGCTTTATATTATGTGTTTGTTACCAAGGTTTTGTTCCGAGTTCTGACGGTAACTTTTTATGATAATTTTCTTACCAGTGGGATCGACTTGAAGTTTTATTTAAGTTTGTGGTTGCTGTTGATCTCCGCCGACATCCTAGTATGTATAGTTTCAAAGCCTGCTCGGAGCTGCTCACTTGTACAGATGTAAGGTTATCAATCTCTATTCCACCCTTTGGATCAGTTTGTACTGAAAGGCTGCATAAGTAGGGCATTACTGATTCTGAAAGTATTTCGTTAGTAGCTGGCGCAAATTTAAAGTAAATATTTTTTTGAAGCTTACCATGGTGGAACAAAATCAGCTACTCGTGAATAATTTGGAACCAGTAGGTCCTTGAGATGTCCTAAATAAATTTCAACCATGCTGAAAGTTATTGTAAGTTCTTGGTTACTAATGGTTGCTTGTTTCAACAGCGCCTCGATTCCTCGCTGCACTACTCCTGGGCTTTCCGGTGTACCTTCCTGATAAAAGGAGATTCTGCAAGCTTAGAGGTAAACTTGTTAACATGATGGATCAGTTGAGTTTCATGATGCTTACCATCGTGTAAGTTTTCCCTGATCCTGTCTGCCCATATGCAAAAATGCAGGCGTTGTAGCCATCCACGACAGACTTGATAATAGGCTCGATATCAGAGAAAATTTCATCTGAAATGAAAGGTACTCATAAAGCTTCAGTAATAGACATGTGGCTATAACAAGATCCCTTCTTTTCAGTCTAGTGTAGTTTATGAGATTTTGACAAAAGAATAGAGAACAGAAATTGTATATCTGAATTTCTGAGTTATTTTGAAGACTAATGTGTTAATGCACCTTGAGATGAATTTGGCTGGAAGACTTTGTCGAAGCTATAATGTTTGCTCTTGCTTGCAGACAGTTGTAGAAGCAAGTCATTCGAGTTCAGCGCTATAACAGGATTTGGCTGGTTGAAGTCACGCCACATTAGAGTGGGTCTAATACGACAGAAAACCCGGATGTTCCCTGAACGAGGCCAAACCCATTTGTATCAACATTAGCACATTTTTCTCAGAATCACTAAATGACAATTACTGACTCTGCTCGACTAATAAGTAGCCAGCTACTCGGTTCTTAAGGGAAAACCGTTTCTTATATACCTTTCAAGTCGAGAAACTCAGACAGTAATTGCCTTCGTTGCGCAGTCAACTGGTTTAGGAGGGAAAGCAATTGTGCAAGTTCATCTGTTCCAACTATTGTGAATTCAGTGCAGGTATTGATCAACCATTAGCATAAACTTGTTTGTTACTGTTGTAGAAATACTCATACCTTTTATCCTGTTAACATCCTTGTCTGGATCATTTTTCTCTGAACTAAGCTCTTTAAAGTCTTTGTGAGCAACTAACTCTACAGCAGGTGCGGCCTCTGACTGAAGGTTTCTGATTATACCGCACACTGAACTGACCCAAGCAGAGGTAAGGTGTGCCTTGAGTCCCAATAAGGAATGGATTGACTCTGCCAGATTCCGGACAGGTTTTCTTGAATCAATTTCATTCATTTCTTTACCAAATATCTCACATGCACCTGAATTCTTTTGTACAGACTCCAGCATCTTTCGCCTCCAGTGAGATACAAAATTCTCCCATCCCTGAAAAAGAAGTGCGCAACGGAAGATTGTGTTGTTAGATAAAATGTGCAGACCCAACGAGCAGCTTGGTAGCTACTGTAAACTCCACAACGGCCTCAGATCCAGGTGGTCTCTGAACTCGAACAATTGTTACCAACTTTCGAATTAGGTAGAAAGGAATGAAATAAATTCTCACAAGAAATTCCTGGAGGGTTAACCAATAATTGACAGTTAGATGTTAACTTGCAAGATGCTTGTGGCATACCAAAGTAGTTGAAGTATCAACCTGAAGGCTAGAAGTTGTAGTTTAACGAGGTATGCATATAAAAACAACGAGACCAATTTGTTACTCGTACAGGAGTTATGTAAAATGTATAGAAATCCCATGTGAAGCGTCCAAACGCATTATTGGAATCCTGTTTAAATCTCTCATTTTGTTGAAAGCCAGGCTTGGATTGTAGCATCTGGACAGTGGGGCTTGGCATTTCCTTGTCTGAAAATCAATGATGAACGAGAGAGAGATGAATCAATGCCCCCACGCCAACCTTCAGGTAAAATAAAACCACAGTGGTATTTATTATGCAGAGTTACGAGTAAGACAGTAAATAGTGGTCAGTGGCTCAGCTAATGCTACTCGTTAAAAACCCGTGATCCTAAAAAGAATAATCTAATTTAATATGTGGAATCCGTAATAATGCCTGTGTCCGCTAACTGTATTGAATTTTATGCAGACTGTAAAATGTCTGCCTTTGATGTCTCTAGCTCGTAGAGCTTGTCTCTGTCCCCCCCTCCATGAGTGTCTTGTTACTTTCAGCTACCAACCAAAGGGCCATGTTCATTTACTCCTTCCAGAGTTTAACTCCACTGTAGTCTGTTGTGCAACAAAGCCTTACGCACTGCATCAATCATATGTTCTAAACTATCTCAGGCTGCCATCTTGAAGAAAGATAACGAACAGACAACAATTACGATTATTTACTGCCAAATGCATTTTTCTTCAATTACTTGCAGCATGCATACGGTTATTTTTACTGCATTGAGGAAGCAGCATAGCTTATAGATGATTGGAGTATCTATTCAGGGGACAACAGTGTATACAAAGTAAGTTTCTTTGCTTTAAAAAAGAAGAGCACAAGTAGTACTCTAGGGCAACCTTAACCAATGAAGAAACATCGAAACTTTGTTCCATCCTATAAAGATCTACAAGTTATTTTAGAAACTATGTGGTCCTGTTTATCATTTTTCAGTACCATGAAATGATGAAATTGTGAATCTGACAAATGATCTTACATAAACACTGAATCTTATATTGCACTTTTTCGAGGAATCAAGTTTAATTACTTAAGCCTGTCAAAATCCATTTATTGGTGCACTCCTCTCAACATTAGTTTTATTTGTTGCATTTTCAGGATATATAAAACCAGCTATACCCCCCAAAAAAAAGTGCATTGATCCCCAGCTGATGTAAATGGGTTATGCCTATGGCTATGTTCTCCTTGCAGTCTTTTCTTATTAGTACTACTTGTGTGGTCAAATTGTAATTATGCAATTTTCACGGGGTGAGAAAAAAGTTTAAAGTGAGCCCAGAATTTCTCCGATTTCGTGGACGACGGAATTCCAAGCCCTAGTTTTCGATGTCCCGAAGCAGCCATCAAAAAGAGTTTACCGTCAGGCGCCGCAACTACTCCTTTCAAAAAATGGAAAGCGGAACCAGGCGTAAATCCTATCCGAAGGAGAGATTTCAGTACGTAATTAAAAACACGCTGCTATTAAAAAAGATTTTTCTGTAAAATTATTCAAAAATCAATGCCACATTTTTTGATTTTTAGTTTTCAATTTATTATCAACCATCATTTTTATCCATGGATTTTTTTGACATAGTTTTGTATTACCTAAACATATTTTACACTAAAATTAAATGAAATTAACTTAACTGTACATGTAGTTTCTCTACTCCGTTTTGCTACTCCCACTTGTTGGTCAATGAAAGTTGTGTGTTCTCTTGCTTAGTAGCTTTTCATAGTTGCTCTTTGCCTCTTGAATTGACAGGTCAACTTCTCTGTACATGGTGGCTGAGGATTCGGAGAATAAGCTTAACTGGCTGAAGAACTGCACAAGGCTGGAGCGGAAATTGTCAAAATCGGATCGCCAGGTATTGTTAGCTGCGGCGTTGAAACTGTTACCACCTCGAAGGAAGGTGTTAACAAGGTTATTCTCGGCATGATGTTTTTCTTGGCGGGGGAACAACCTTGAGGTTTCAGCTGCAAGATGCTTGACTGAATCTGCTAAATCTTTTGTTGGTAATTTTTCTTGCCCTTCTAGCCATTCTCCACAGGTTACAAAGATGGGTGGTCCGTAACATCTGATGGATACAGGCTGATATCTTCGTTTTTTTCTCGAGGATTTTTCAGGAAAGATGACACATTTTAGAAGCCATCCGTCAATTGCTTGCAAGTACGACTTATGGGCAGCAATCCATTTCGTGAAACTTGAAGACATTAAACTTAGTTGCTGCTCTAAGTGGTTTGTTACTTGCTGATGTGAATCTGAGTTGATGGCAATTTTGTTTATATTACTCAGTGCAATTGAGATGATGTGGTACTGGAGCTTATGACATTCATGCATCCTTTCCCACATAGTTCCTAACCTGTGTACGTTCAAAAATCAGAGCATGTTAGAACCAAACAAGAAAAGACACTCCTTTGGGCTAAATAAAAAACTCTTGTGAGATTTGAGCACTTCATGACAAATTACTTACCCTTTTACCAATTCTTCGAGCTGCGGCTGCAGCTCATTGTCCCTGATTTCCTCAATTTTCTTTGATATTGAATCCATTCTTTTAATTGCTACTCTTATTCGGGAGTGCAAATCCTTGATCAAAACACGAGTTTTATCAACCCTGTGCACTGGCTCTCCCCGAGACTCTTGATCCATTAAAAGCTTACATTTCATATCATATGCATTTCTCACCACTTGGCTAACCTATGATGCAAAACAAATGAAAAGACATTCAAGCTATATTCAAAAGTTGATTTTTTTATTTATTTATCATCTCTCGTGGAAACAATATATTAATGAAACAACAGGATGCTTGGAACAAGTTAGAACTGTTTCTAACCTTGACCTCATCATAAAGTTTCTTTTCCCAAGCATAGAGTCTGTCTAAGGTGGAGGCGTGGCTGCCTGTTCGCATGCAGTAAATATCACTAATAGAACTTGCAAGAGCATCATCCCATGCATT
>JAWWMW010001222.1:0-11644 GCA_035048345.1 Echeveria elegans
ATTCACTATTGTCAAAACTATTTTTTAAAATTAAAAATAATATGTAAATATAATTAATTAATTAATTTTAAATTTTCAGTTCAGTTCAGTTTCAGTTCATGTCAAAAGAACAGACCCTTAATGCTTAGCACAAAATATGAGGTGGTTGTTGGGATTACAAGTTTTCGATCTCAACCTTTGAAGTAATACGTATCGACTGTTAATTTTAATCCCTTTGATCTCACAAAAATCTATATATCTCTAGGTCTCCGTTACTTGTAACTTCTCACTCATAAAGTGATGAGCTAAAACTTTATAGGCTTTCAACACTTAAAGTTGTTAGTTTAGTTCCAGTTTTGTTATGTTTTCAAAATAAATTGAGTGTAATTGATACGTTTCAGGTCCAAAAGCATATTTATGAGGTTTTACACCCAGAATGACTACAGATGCAGAAAGAAAACATTTCGAGAGCAAAATGGACAGAAAATAGCAAAGATTGTACAAGATGGATGAAGTTGGACAACACCAAACGTTCGTCACGGCCGTCACGGGCGTGACCCTTTGGAAAAACGTATGTGACCAGCGTTCAGCCTTTTTCCCAAAGGGTCACGCCTGTTACGGTCGTGACGAGCGTTTCCACTCATCCTCATACTCGTGCAGCCCGTACCACAACCAGACGGGAACATCAAAGTCATATTACTATTTTCATAGCTAGTCCGAACTTAATGATAAGAATATTATAAAATTGGCATTGTGTGAGAATTAAGAGCTTTTTGGAAAGGGGATCAATGCACGATATATAGAAGGATTTTCAGAGAACAACTTTTTAGAGTAGAACAATATCTCTTCTCTTTTGTATTTCCTTCTTTACGATGACTCGTGTTTCATTCTTTGGCATGAGTGAGTAGTAACCCTTTGTGTTTCGCAAAACTATGGATCTAAACTATTGTCGAATAATGAAATTATTTTGTTTCATATTTATCATTGCAGATAATGAAGTTTATATGTTGTTAAGATAGTTCAAAAATGTAAGCGAGTGACTGTTTGTAACAGAGATAACCCGAGCATGAATAATTGAGACTTCATATGACTTTGGCATATTAGCACGAAGTTATTATTACCAAGTATTTTTCTATATATAGTTGGTTCAGTATTGGTAGACATGAACCTTTATTGGGATAGATTAGGACTTAATGACTAGTGATGTGTGTGTTATGATTCGTTGTGGTATACCTGACACTAGAGGTGTCAAAAGGGGTGGGCAGGTAGGGTAAGGGTAGGAAGAGGGTAGGTGAGTAGAGGGTAAAAGAGGGTAAGAGTATAAAAGGGTAAGGGCTTTAGTGGACGGGTATCAAAATGGTTAGGGTGCCCTTTAGTGCCCTCTTCTCCACTAACGGTCAACGTCGGTCAATGTCAGACCGCCACCGGATAACGTCGGTCAACGCCGATTGCTTTGTTGGTCAACGTTGACAAAGGGTAATAAGAGGGCAAACGAGTGGGTAATGGGCGCTATATATAAGACGGTATTTAATGGTAAAGGTATTAGAGGGTAAGGGTATTAAAGGGTAAGGGTATTAAATGGGTGGGTAGAGGGCGGAGGATATTTTTGACAGCTCTACCTGACACGTTGTGAGATGCATGTGTTGTGATCCGCATAATGATATATCAAACCGTTTGAATTTGATGTTTGTGTCGACAGACCACGAAACATTACAAATTTATCATCCATAGTATGCTGGCGGAGAAGTTCTTAGCTACATGTATATATCAATATTTCATTTCGACACAGTTGATGAAGTACGATCTCTGATAGCCTTCCAGTTATTTTGCTGAGATCATGATCCACTCGAGAGCTAAACATTTTGGTAAAATATGTGGACGACATTATGTCACGTCAAATATGCACAACTAAGTCCACAAGGTGTAGGACAAGTGCAAATATTATTCCTAAAAGTGCAAATGTTGTCTTGAATTATATACTACTCCCTCCGTCCGCTTTTGATCTTCCTATTTGGGTTGATGACACAGTAATTAAAAAATAATGAGAATGTGAGAGTAAAAATAAGATAAAAGTAAGTAAGAGAAAGATAAAATAAGAAAGAGAGTGTATTGTGAGAGTGAATTAATTTCCATAAAAGGAAATAGAAAGAAATTTAAGGGACATTCAATTAGGAAAGTAGGAAGAACAAAAGAGGACAGAGGGAGTACTTATATCTCAAAAGAACCGCACTCAAAGAACACGTCTAGTGGTTATAGAGGACAAATCAAAATTGTAGGAGCGATTTGATAACACTCAGGTATAAAAGTGATTGTCAATCCGCACCAATTCTATTCTGCTTGGCCTAGAAGTTAATTCACCTCCATTATAACATGTGAGATAGTACAAGATACAACTACACCATTACCATTGCAACTCGAAATTAGTGTGTAAAGTTGAGTACCAGTGCAAGCCATGCTTAAGCAGCTTAACATGAATATCTCGATTATAAACCACAAGATCTATCCCCAAACTTCCTTAAGGGAAGATCAGACTAGAATAAATAAAAGTTTATCAACACCTAAATGAGAAATCCATTTCTCATAAACATACCAGTCCTTTAGCCTTCAAACAGAAGATTATACACTCCAATAAGGTTACGTACAATGACATCTTAATGGAATAGTGACGCCCGCTGGTTTCCTCTTCTCCCGAACTATAGCTTCCTGGATCATTGGCAGTTTTTCATGAATCTTTTTCCATATATGATTAACGGCGCCATTTTTAGGAACTGGACCGATTCCGGAAGGATAGCCATTATCAAATACAAATACATGCTGCACCTGAGCCATATGTTGTCGAAATAGGTCTTTTTGCTCAGTGGAATAACTTCTGAGATGACTCACGAGCCAGTTTGGCTGCAATGCATCATTAACTGCTACAAAAACTGAGAACTCCGAGTAATCAACTATTCCTTCAAATGGGAGTTCAATATTGTCACTCACTATCACAGGTATGCAGAGACTTTGAATGGCATCGAACAGTCGACAAGAGGTGGGAGTATCTCCCGCTGGATGGAGGCAGAAATCAGAACCTCTCATCCCTTTTATTGACTGCTCCCTACCAGTGGCATTTGGAAAGCCTTCTTCCATGATCACATCCGGCTCACCCATCACCAGGTCCCATATTTTTTCTCTGATCAAACCACCCTGGCAAATAAAAATTATAATACTGATGAGTACGTGAATTTGCTCCTACAATTTATCCTGAAGTTATATTCAATTCATCCCTACAATAACTCAAGCCAACAAAGAAAATAAATACCTAATGGGGAAAACTTACTCGATGTCTATGCTTTGCTCCTTTGAAGTAAAGAAGAGTATTCCGCTTCTTGTTCTCTGACAAAGGCAAGCTAGGCAGTAGATGAGTGTATGGCACTATGACATCTTTCAGCAATGAGACTTGTGTGTGCTGAATCATCTCTGACGAGTTACCACCAGATGTCTTCGAGTCAAGCCTGTACCAGCCTCCAAAATCTACCACCAAAAGAATTGCTGGGGCAATCTCGGCATGTACGTGCCACATAGCCACTGGGTCTGCCAAATAATGCTTCAAAGTTTAACATAACCTGACAATTCAAAGACTAAATTATTTGGAGCAACATTAACTATCGAACATTTCCAACAACTAAACAGTACAAGTCACCCTGGCGCCTATGCTACCATGATCAAATGGGTAAATATGCATTGTATTAAACAACACCCCAGCTGAGAGGCTGTTAATAACCTTCATACATCCTTGAAATGATTATGATGACGATTTTACACAGATGCATCAAAAAATCTTTACTTAAGAAAAAAAGCTGACATGCCACGTAGCTTCGTTCGTCTGCAAAACAATGCTTCTATCTCAACATAACCCGATAACTAAACCGCAAAGAACTACAAAGTTGTAAAACATTGTATAGTTACATTCAAATTTCATGAACTTTTGTGACTAAACCTCCCAAACACCAAATAAGTAAATTTTTACCATAATAAACTAGACACTAGCTGATTGGCTCGCCCTTCATTTTCTCTAAAAACAATTTTAAGGCAGCCAATTCACCACTTAACAAATGCAATGCAGCTATACACAAACATACAAGCTGATCTCCAACAGAAAGAAACAATAATCTGAAAACCAAATGCTAATGATGGAATGTTAAGCCAAAGCATAAGTTACCAGTGAGAACAAAGACATGATCTCGGCCACCAGATCGCTTCCACGCATCAGTATTAGTAACCAAATCAACCGCCATCTTCTGTCTCCGATAATCCTCATTCCCCTCCTTCTTCCTAAACGTACCTTTCCCTCTCCCAAGCTCCATCTCGGCACTCAATGTGGCAAAAAAAGGAACAAAAACCACATCAGCATCTTCCCAATTGGAAACCCTAACAGCGAGAGAGGAGTCACGCTTATCTTTTTGAGGCGTGAGGAGATCAGCCATCAACCAATACTCTGCGCTGTACTGCTTTATGAGAGGGTTTTCGGGATAAGGTGGATAGGGGGATGAGGAGGAGTGTTGATTGATGGTGGATCTGATGAAGGAATCTTCGGCGGAGTGGATTCTGGCGTCGTCAGGGGTGGAGGGAGACCAGTAGGATTGGAGGAGGCCGTAGTTGAGGGATCGGGGGAGGTCGGCGAGGTAGACTTTGATGAGAGGGGGTTGGGGTTGGGATTGGGGTCGGAGAGTGGAGGTGGAGGAGGAGGAGAGGAGGAAGAGGAGAATGGAGAGGGAGAAGAGAAGTGTGAATATGAGGAATATCGACGAGATTGAAAAGCCGGTGGTGGTGGTGATCTTGGGCGGCATTTTGGAGAGAAGAGAAGAGCACGGGGAAAACCAATGGATGGGTCTTTTACGTTCGCGAACTCGACGAGCTTCCGATTCCAAAAGCCACTTCCACCCTTTAGTGAAAAAACTGACTTTTTGACCCAATTGACATAGCCACATAGGCACTCGAGGTACAGATACTAATCTGCACATTCTTGTGCAAGGTTCAACCCGAATGACCTAGGCGACCCTATCAACCCGAATATCACCAGATGAATTTTACTACGCAATGATTTAATATTTATTTATAAGTGTTACTTTGAATTATAAGCAATTCAGTTCTCCCCAATCCGACGGGGGAACATGGCCGCATCATCCCATGAAAACCCTATTCCCAATTCATCTACTTTCCATCCCTCGCCGCCGGAAATATATCTGACTTCTGATCAGGTCGGGTTTTGTGCGGAAGCGCTTCAGAGTTTCCGACAGAAGCTTCAAAACACTGAGCAGATCTTTAACGAGTTCGCTCAGTTAGAGGTTAGTCCGTCTGATTTTATCGTATGTTGATAATGATGGGGGATTGAGTGACTGCTGAGTTGACTTTTCTGATTAGGATACAATCTTTTTAGCTTCCCCTAATTAGTAGAGTTGGTCTGTACTTGTAAATTGTCGAAGTGTACTCTGTGGTAATGCATTTTTTTTGTGAGCTAATAATGATACAGTTAGATGGAAAGAAGAATCTCATTGAGTTAGTTTTTGTTAATGCGTGAGTTTGGTCTTTTCGCCTATTGTTTTAGTTTTTACAGTACTGCATTGTATGGTGGGACTGTTTTTTAATGTATGTTTCTTGATCCAGGCAAATAGAATGAAGTCATCTGAAGTGAGGAGGAGCTGCACTGCTGGTCTTGACAAAGTCAATCTAAGCAAGAACCGATACAGTGATGTCGTACCATGTGTGTTTGTTCTTGCTTTGCTCTTGAGCTAATTCATTTTTATGTTTTGGGTGTGTGGAGAAAGTGATTTGTTACTTGAGCTAATATTCTGATTTAACTCAGTTGACACCAATAGGGTTGTTCTTGATCCGTGCAATGATTGCAGACCTGAAGCTAGGGGCTACATCAATGCAAGTTATATCACGGTTAGAACCTATTTCTTGTTACTAACTTTGCTTCTCTAAATAATGTAGTCTTTTTACTTGCAATGAATTTGTAGGCATCTCCGTCGGAAAATGTGTCTCGTTTCATAGCCACACAAGGGCCTCTGCCTAATACATTTGAGGATTTCTGGGAGATGGTTCTTCAGAATCGTTGCCCAGCTGTTGTCATGATCACTCGTTTGGTGGACAATATTATCACTCCCCGACGACCTCAAGGGGTGAGTAAGCATGGATGAGTCTTAATCAATATAAACTCTGTTTGCTAATACAATATGCCTTCACTGCCACGCCACTGCCTATATTCACGAAAAAATAGGATATATCATTAGGAGCATTTGAATTCTCTTCCCCTTCCTCAAACTATACTTAGTTGCCTGTTTGAGTGTCCATATGAGGTTCTGCATAATAGACTATAGATAGCCATTCACGGTTCACCTCTAGATTTTCAGATTAAAAGAAGATGATTCATCTATTATTTATCTGTATGACAGCTTGGTGGATACAACTGCTATTCAAAATAGGGAACAAACTGAATCTGGTTTATTTGCAATGTAGAGTTCATTGATTCATGTCAAACTCTGCTCATCTTGTGTAGCCATTTGTTGCTATTATCACTTATGCTGATGTGTATGTGAGTGTGATTACTTTATATCATTGACAATCAGAACCGCTTAACAAAATACTTCATCTTCAAATGGGAACTCAAATTATCTTATTTGTATCCATACTTTGTAAAACAGACTGTGAAGTGCGGAGACTATTTCCAATCCGAAAATGACCCAAGGGAATTTGGAAGTATAAATGTAAACACTAAATGGATAAAGATGACCGATTCCTTGTTAGTGCTACGGAATCTGGAAATGAAGTACAAGGAGGTATGAAATCATGTCTTTATGCTTAGTAGTTGCATGCTAGGAGCTCAAGTATGTTGAATATCCTAAGCAAGTGGTCTTATTGACAGGGATCAATGTTTATCCAGGTGGTTGTATAGCTTTTTTTCTGCTTGGAAGGACTTGTTACTTGTTAGCAGTTGTATCTTGTAACTGAGTTACATCTTTAATTTTACTATCAGTTTGAAGTTACAATTATGTGGCATCGGCACACCAATAAATGCATACAATGATGTCACGTCTGTGTTTTTTATTGCATATGATGCTTGAATGTTATTAACTCTTAGTAGAGAAGTTACATAATAACTGTAGATTTAATTGTCAAAAATTCATATCAATGCTTGCATCACAGTTGATCTTGGATCCGCGGTGAACTTAATCAGGTTCTACAATCTGGTTTCCGATATTTTATGAAGTTTGAATTCATATCAAAGTGTCTTTTGCAGTCAGAAGACCCTCCGTTGCCGGTTTTGCATATTCAATATCCTGACTGGCCTGATCATGGAGTTCCAAGTGACACAAGTACAGTACGTGAGATATTTAAAAGACTATATCATATACCTTCCAGCGTGGGTCCAATAGTGGTTCACTGCAGGTTCTAATCACCACTCTGAAACTGTGCATCGTTCATATGAGTTATGAGCTTAATAGTACTACAGATGCTGTAAATCATCTCGAACTGCTTCATCAGTGCAGGTATTGGCAGAACAGGAACCTACTGTGCCATTCATAACACACTCCAAAGAGTGTTGGTTGGTGATATGTCAGCTTTGGACCTTTTGAATACCATCCGCACCTTCCGATCACAGCGGATAGGAATGGTGCAAACCCTGGTACATACTCATTTACCTTATTGAATGACTGTTGTATGAGCTACTTGATGATGATGCTAGCATGTTTAATCTCCTTCAATCAGGAAGATAAAATCAAACATAATAGTGTGTTTTCCCCTCTACTAAACAATTTGCTTGTTTTGGGGTTATCCTTAATCTCAAAGAAGTTGTGGGTTTTCGGATTATATTACATCATCTGTGTGTATCAGGAGTAATACTCTTGGGGTTATCCTTAATCTCAAAGAAGTAGTGGTTTTCAGATTATATTAACGTCATCTGTGTGTATCAGGAGCAATACTTTTTCTGTTACTGGGCTATTGTGGATGAGCTAGAAGAGCTAATCTCCGAAGTAAAACCTTGATATACACAGTCTGGTATAGGTATGTATCATAGAATACTTGTTAGTGACCCAATGCCCTCTCATACTGGTCCTTCATGTTAAAAAGTTTGTATTTGTCACGAAAGCATATGCTTTTATCTTTGCTCTGAACAGTTGTATTTCCCCTTAGGTTATCGGGCTGGCCAGCATTGACAGCATTAAGTTCATCCTTCCTACTCGTTCCGGACAACTTACACATGTCGAATTCTTTATTTGTGTCTGGTTAGCCCTTATTATATTTGAGCTTTTCTCATAAATAATGTTCCCCTCATATGCTCAGTATTTGACTATCTAGTACCTTTGCTGCACAAACTTGGTAATTTATGGGCTCAAATTGCATTTCATGTCATGAGTATTCGTACAGCATAATGAGACGTATTATCTCTGTCTTTCATTATGTAGGTCAAGCTTGATTATTATAACGTTTTGCACACTTAATTTGATTCATAATATTTAGGATTAATTACCGGAAACTCGTAAAATATGCATTTTTCAAAAATCAGCCGTAAAAATCGGTATTACCCAGATCCATCGTAAAAAATCAGCCGTAAAAATCGGTATCAGTTGATTGACCTACGTTGCATATCACTTTGGAACATTGTTGTCTAATGCCTAGACGAGTTTCAAATCAATCTACCTTGATCTAAGTCACTATATTATCAGATTAATCACTAAGACTACACCTACCACAAAACCTGAATAATTAGCGATCAAGCACTGGAATGAAAGTGCAGAAAAGAAGAAGCGACACACCAGATTTTACGTAATTCATCAAGATCTTGTTAAAGATCCGTCGTCGTAATCTACGGTGAGCTCCACAAGCTCCAAATGTACTATCAACCGCTGATAACCACCACGACACAAATAACAATCCTTATAGAGTTACCGAGCACCTTATACTCACGCTATACACTTCACTTTAATCGATTACGACAAAGCTCAGTGCATGAGCATTTCTGATCGAACTGATCAGAAATCAAACAAAGGAAACCTACTTTATACACTCAAGATTACTTTACAATTCTCAAACACATGCACACTCTGCAGAGATCAGATCTGGCTTTGTCATCGTAGAGATGATGAAACCCTAAATCACCTTGAGTGAGAATGTCGTTTGAACTGATCTCTCTCCCAAAAAATCATATATATTATGTATTTCCACCGCAGGATCCCAGCTCAATCGAACGGGCAAAAACGCGCCTACTCACACTCGAGTCGCGTGACACTCCGAGACAGCTGGCTACTGACTCAAACTTTTGTTTAGGTAGGGCTAGATAAAACAGGTTGGATTTGCTTCAGTTTTCTCCCTTGATTCCAGACCTGGTACCACCTAGAGGTCATCTGAGAAAAACTTCCTTCATGAGAAACAGACAGTGCAAATGGAACAAGCTTCATACCCAGTACCTGTATCAAAAAATTTCACTCCACGTGGAGCAGGTCTAAGCACAGCTTGAACTTATTGTCAGTAACAATCTTTGTACTCATATCAGCAAAATTCAACTCAGTATTTATTTTACACAACTTACTACAGTAATATCATCGGCAACTAGTTCACGCGCAAAGTGAAACTTAACCGCTATATGTTTTGAATGCTCATGGTATATACAATTCTTTCTAAGTTATAGAGCTAATTGGCTACCAGGAAATATAACTGGCACATCAGAACTCATATTTATTTCATGCAAATAACCAGATAACCAAATGCATTCTTTAACAGCTTCAAATATGACAACATATTCTGAATCAGTGTTAGACAAGGCTACTAAAGGTTGTACACTCCACCAATCTGATAATTTAGCGTCCAAACATTTGTGTCCAACACAGGGTGGACGCTAATGAACTATGAACGTCATATTTAGCGTCCAACTGGACGCAGATGTCAATTTATGCACTAAATTGCGTGTGAAAATTTGGCATTCACGCAGACGCTATATTCAACACTACTGTTGGCGCAAAAATATTGGCAGAATATATTTTACAAAAATGAGAAATATATCAGCGTCCACGTGGACGCTAATATTATACTTTTAAATATTTTACAAAAATAAGAAATATATTAGCAACCACGTGGACGCTAATATTATATATACTTTTAAATATTTTACAAAAATAAGAAATATATTAGCAACCACGTGGACGCTATATTTACAAAATAAGAAATATATTAGTGTCCACGTGGACACTGATTTAATTAATTCAAATTTAAAAAATATTTGAAGATACAAATATTAGCGTCTGCGTAGACCCTCTGTCTGAATCTGTCTTTGAGCCTAACATATGAATTGTAGCATTTTGAGTCAGCTTTCCAACAGATTCTGTTTCGTCTCCATCGGATCAATGACGCATCTTCTAGAAGCTTTCGAAGCACGAAAGGTCAAAAAACACATTGTTTGGGATGCATTTTTCTTTACGATACACTAAACTACTACTTTGAAATGTATGCATCAATCTAATTTAGTGTATAAACTTTTGTCATGCCATGCGATATACATTTTAGCAATTGCTACATTAACCGATTACGGGCTACTGGTAATGTAGCATCAACTATTGACCGAGGGAGAGTGTTGACAATTCCTCCAGTGCAGGGGAGATTGTTGGAGATAGACTTGAGCAATTGTCCCACATTATTTATAAAGAAGAGGAGGGGATTACCAAGCTATGACTTATGAACCTAAACTTTTAAATTGATATGAAGTGATCATTGTTAAGGTGCATTCCAATTTTCTACTATATACTTCCTTTTCCTCACAACAACATTGAGTCATTGACTAATTTGGTCATGCCAATAAATTAGCCAAGTTGTATTAATATCCAACAACCCCATATTTATTTGTTTTGATTAGTCAAAAGCTCTCTAGGTCTAGTGTAGTGGAGAAGTTACGTATGAGTGTTCAAACCGATCAACAAGCCATTATTGAATGCACATAACACCAAACAGCCCCTGGGAGTCTTGGGCAACCACATCATACATTGTGATTTTGTTCTTTGCCAAATTCAGCACAGCTCTTGATATAGCTACATGAATGACCTCGTCCTCTCTATATACGCACGAAGTAGCTTGATCAAGCAACCCACGTAGGCAAGATATCGAGTCACCGCATGCTCATTTAATCATGCATTTATGCGTTCAGCCAAAGCTTACAAGTAGTTCTCATAAATCACATAAATCACATAAATCATAATCACACAACTTAGTTTGCACGCCAGTTTTGAACACACATCCACACTTTAGTCTGCAAGTCAGTGCCACAATTTTCGGAATAAGTTCAATCTTCTTTAAAGAGGATATGGTCACCATTAGATCCAGATTCAGATCAAAGAAAGGATCGTTCCTATTTAGAAAAAAACAGATCGGCCAACTGCCTAAAAGTGCAACTTGAAAACTACCTATTATTTTTAGGGTAAAGGGTATTATAATAGGTCGTTTTACAGATAAAGGGTATTAAAAGTATTCTGTTAACAAAAAAATATGTAATCGCTTATAGTTAATTTTTAAAAAATAAAATAAAATTTTAAAAAACTTTAAAAAATTCAAAACTTCATTAAATAAATAAGTAAAATCCACTCATTTAGTATCACTTTTGATAAACAAAATTATGCCTCAAGAATAGTTTTGT
>JAWWMW010001223.1:5018-17866 GCA_035048345.1 Echeveria elegans
GGGAGTGGTCGATCGTTGTCGATGTCGGTCGGACCATAGATGAAGGTTCCTCCGCCCCTCCTCCGCTCGTCGTCGATTTTGATTCCGCTCCTCCGCCCCTCGTCGATTTTGAAGTCTCCGATCCGCTCCTCCTCTGTCGTCGTCGATTTTGTCCCCCGATTTTGTCCTCTATTATTTTCCTTTAACCCTAATTAAAACGACATAAAATTGTGATCAAAACGGCATCTAATTAAAATTAATCGAAGGGTTAAAATGTAATTTTAAGCTTGATGATTCAATCAGCTGCTAATCTTTTATATGTTTAGATAAGTTCACAGTTAAGCGTGCTTTGACAAAAGCAGTATTAGGATGGTTGATTATCTGAGAAGTCTTCATGTAAGTTCTCATAAATAAATAAATAAACATGAAAGTATATATTAGAAACTAGTTGCGCTCCCGTCGTCCCTGCTGGAATTTTTTCAGTGTCTTCATACTAAATATTTTTCGCTTAATTTTTTTAATATTAATTTTTAATATTTTATTTTCAAAATTTTGTTTTTAATGTTAATTTTTAATATTGTTAAATTTTAATTTTCAAATTTTTTATTTAATGGGACGGGTCGGACCGGGCCCTTTATCTTTAATTTTAATGACATATTTGTGATTAATGGTGGAGAGATGGGTAACAATGTAATTTTAGTTTTGATTTTACGTTCGCTTCCTAATCTTTTATAAGAATAGATTTATTTAATGGGCCGGGTCGGACCGTTATCTTTAATTTTAATGATATATTTGTGATTAATGATGAAGAGAGAGTAACAAATGTAATTTTAATTTTGATTTTACGTCCGTTTCCAAATCTTTTATAAGAATAGATTAATAATGAGTTTGATTTCCAACGGTTTGATTTCCAACGCTAAGCTAAACTGAAGGATGGTTGATCGAGAAATAGAACCACAGGAGGACACTGTATCGGAAATCCTGGCAAGGCTTCCGGCGGGAAGTCTGCCCCGGTTCAGGTCAGTGTGCAAGTCATGGAAGGGACTAATCACATCTCCATCATTCATCAACCAACACCTGAAGCAGTCATATTGAGCATGATCAGCTCCACTACCTATTCAGTTTTTAATGCTCTAGTACGACATCCTGGCCATCAAACAATGTATCTTTCCTGATCACTATAGACAACGCGCGTTGTTTGACATCCATAAAACAATTCTATTTGCCGGAGGAACATGGCTTTAATTTGGTAGTACCACTGTACCAACTTTACTAGGACGTGGTTGTGGGTGTTGTGGTGGTGTACTGCATGGCTGAGTTGTTTGCGGACAGAGCCCTGATATGGAATCCGGCCACGAGGGAGACTAGAAGAGTCCCTTTGTGCACTGCCTCCAATGCCAATCATGAAGAAAAAGGGATATACTACAAATTTGTAGCATTCAGTTGCTCCATGGATCAGAACAAGAAAGTCCGAGACTTTAAGCTCATGCGCCTTCTCTACAGTGCACACGACGCTTCTCCTGCACTACAGGTTTACACAATGAGCACCAACTCATGGACGATGACAGCAACTTCAGCGCATCAAGGGCTCGAGTATGGTTCTGTTTGTAGATTCATAATAGGACATCCCAATTCCCAACGGTGTTGTTAACTTGTGCAACAAGGTACATTGGGTAGTCAAGTTCAGCAAAACCATGGCCAATGCTGTGCTTTTTCTTCAACTTTGAAAAGGAGTATTTCGAACTAATTCCAGTCCCTAATGAACTGATCAATTAAAAAATGCTTAGGCTTTTTCTCAAAGTGTTTGACAGCAAATTCCTTTGCTTGATTAGAAGGGAAAAAAAGGCGGAAATTCAGCATATGGGTAATGCGGGAATATGGCGACCAGGAGCAGTGTCATTGGGTTAAGCATTGTGTTGCACATGTTGGAGGGAAACTTAGTACCAACATTTTTCTGCACATGTGGTCTCCTGCTGTTGAAGTTGAAGAAGAAGATGATGATCACAAGGGCATCACCGGATTGTACTCCCATGCTGGAAGATATCTACTTCTGCAGCAAGTTAGGGCTCCGTAAGATTCAGACTGGTTTCAACTTTAAGAGTACCGAAGTCATAAATATTGTCAACGGCGTTAGTAGCCATGTTTCTCTTGAAACCGTACATCAGGTAATAACTTTTTAAATCTAACTAAATCAAACTCTACTTGATTCAAAAAAAAAAAAAAAACTTCCTCTCTCTATCTTTTATTCTCCCTACTTTTCTATTTGGATGAACCTAAAGTTCTTTATATTTTTTTTATGACAATTAATTAACTCTCACAATACACTCTCTTTCTTACTTTATCTTCCTCTTATTTACTTTTATCTTATTTTTACTCTCACACTCTTATTATTCTTTAATTACTATACCATGCACCCAAATAGAAAAATCATTTGGGAACGGAGGGAATTTTTATGGTTTGTTTGGACTTTGGAGAGAGAGTTGGTCAGCATGAAATAAAATTAGTTGATAATCGTTATCTCTACATTCAATAATATATATATATATATATAGTTAGCTTGCTTGATCAAGCCACAAGTTTGGAGTTTTCAGAAGCTCTTCCTTTTGCAGCATTTGCTTCCTTGCTGGTGGAACTGGTGGCAAAGCTTGATCAACTGATTGAGGAAGTTGAGGAACTGGCGAGCACTGGCTGGTTTAATGAGCACAAAGTTGATGAAGAAAATAGTACAACGAACAGCCAAGATAAGCTAGAAAGTTTTTGTGTATTTCATATTGAAGATGTATATTGAGTCATGTATTTATACAAATATACAAGCAATCGAAAAGACTGAAAGATGAAAAGTTGGAAAGGAGATAAGATTGAAAGGTAGAAAGGCAGGAAATAAGAAAAATGTGAACTCTTCAAGTTATGGGTATTTGATGAATATGTGGTTGTATCGGTTGTGTCGCTCTTCAGGATTTGATGAATCTTTGGTTGTGTCGGTTGTGTCAGTCTTCAGGATTTGATGACTCTGTGGTTGTGTTGGTTGTGTCGGTTGTGTCAGTCTTCAGATTTAATACCCCCGCAAGCTCAACATGTGAAGTAAATTGGAAACGTTGAGCTTGAAACACAAAGTACTTAATTGGGCCGGTTGGTCTGCACTTTTGATTTGTGTAGGAATTAGAAGACCTGAGACAAAATGATGTCTGACAAAATGACAATATCGAGTTCGATGTGTTTGGTCTGTTCATGAAAAAACGGATTTAGAAATATGAAGAGCAACATTGTTGTCGCGGAATAGAGGATATGAAGAAATTGGAACTTGTAAGTCCATTCGATTGCTTGTATATTTGTATAAATACACGACTCAATGTACATCTTCAATATGAAATACACAAAAGCTTTGTAGCTTATCTTGGCTGTTCGTTGTACTATTTTCTTCATTGAATCAGAGCAGTTTTGATCCTGCCTTTTGTCTCTTCCGCTGTTGTTTGTTTATCTCTTTTCATCAGCAACAATGAAAGTGTTGGTGTGTCCCTTGTCACACAACGCTTGAATGGTTTTGGCAACTTCATAACCTGGAAAATTTCCATGGAAATGACTCTGGCTGGGAAGATGAAGTTGAACTTTGTTAGTGAAAAAATTCCCAAATCTGAAGAAGACGGAAGGCTTCTCCTTCCATGGATGTTGTTCCTCCTCTGCCCTGGGAGCACAATAATCCTCATGTTCATGCTTCCGCGGTCTTTTGTTCTTGTTCCAATTCAGGAACCTGTTCATCTTGTAATGTTGTGTTATTCTTCATCGTATCAGCACATTTGTTGGTGTTTTTCTTCAGCAACTATTGTCGCTTTAATTCCTGTGCATTTGTAGCTATCGAATTTGCTTCTTTCTATTGCTAACTGCAATGCACATTAGATACCCTTTTATGGATGAAAAAAGGGATTTCTGATTGAAATTTTTTGTTGGGTCTTGATCGAAGTTTCCCTAGGTTGTAAATTAAGTGTATTCGTGCTACTCAGTTTTTTTTTCCCAAATCTTTGGTGATTTGATCAGGTTTTTCCAGTTTTCTGGGTAGTAGCCTGAGTAGTTCCGGGTTACGTAAATATAATTAAATTCTGGGCAGATGACGTGATAAACAAGAATATACGGTTCATTTATGTAATTATTCAATAATCGTTTAGTTACTAAGGTTAAGGTAGTTGCTCTTCGGAAAAACTGAATCCAATTGTGGAGGGAAATGGGGCAGGATAAAAGCCCACATGTCCTGCAAATTCTAAGTCAGCGTGCTCCTGAACTTCGTCCTGCCTTTTCTCATGCGAATCTTGCAATGCAGCAGCATAAGGACTTTGTCTAGCTAACCCGTGAGGGATATTATTTTGTGTTAGTACATAAATTCTACTCGCTGCCAAATGCAGAGAGACTATGTCATTCAGTCTAAATGAAGATTCTATACCTATGCCGGCGCTTCTCAAGAAACTGCTGGCCAGCAGGGGTAGATCTGGAGCTGTGCATGATAAAAAAAGTATATAAGCCTTCCAATACTAGGATCAGATAACTTGTTATTCATCAATGTGCATACCTGCGCTTAGTATCGAATTCTTCTTTGTAGTTGGCGCTAAATCTGGACTTCTATGACTCTCCTTTTTCTCGGGCTGATCCACCAACCTACAAGATGAAGTTAGGCCTGTAACTTGCATAATACATCGATAGTTAAAATAAATGTAAGAATCAGGCAGTCTTGAGCTATATATTTCCTAAAACACTTGTAGATACATGGGTAGTTCTACCTGATCAGATGAGACATCATTGAACACATTTACAGCCCCTCCGTAGAAGATAGTCATTTGACTTGTCGAGTAGTTGTTGTCAGCGGACAATTGTAAATTCTCCTCCGTAGGCCTATGGCTGACATCAATCCAAAAGTCAAATATACACAAGCTAATTGAATTAAATTAGTAAAGAAGACCAGATTTTAAGCGTATCAAAAGTGTCTACTCTTTCTACCACCTTTGACAGCATGTATCTCTTAAGAAGCCATAGTGCCAGTCTAAGGTCCTCTTCAGATTCTGTATTCCTTCTACTGAGGAAATGTTTAGTCGCCTGATGTTCACCTGACATATCAACCAACTTCAGTGCAAATGTTGTCTCAGAGGAGTTCTTAATAACTTTATGTTCGTATAGACACGAGATCAAACATAGCAGACAACAGTATTTCTTGAAAATGTTTGAACTTGCTGCAGGCTTCGATGAATTCGAAACCAGAACTTTTTTTTTTATTTTTTTTACGAATAATTAAGTAGCAACGAAACAAGTGGAACTCAAGCTTGAGTAGCGTCTTTAACGCAAAAATACGATACGTGGTGGATGCGGACTGATTGTAGTTCAGCTAGGAATACTTTAGTGGTGGAAAACAATGGAACCAGGTTTCAGACCGGTTGATGCAAAGCATGTTTCTTGATTCTCACGAATAAAAGTTTTAGTAACCAACGAAATTCACATAGCGCAAGAAAACCGCAGTTTGGTCTAATAGTATTAATTTAAGTGGGATTGCGAACATTTTTACTATGTATTCAACTCTGATTAATGTGTAAATGAGTCAACTACTGTGAGGATATTCAGATAACATTTGAACGACCTCTCGCATTGTAGGCCGTTCAATGCTGTTATCTTGCACACACAACATAGAAATAAAGAACATATGAGTTGACTCATCTACAGGCACTCCAATTAGCCTCTTGTCGAATATGAGATGTGCATCTTCTTTTCGGCATCTGGTCTTCTTTTTGCTCCATTGTACTATATCTACACCTTCACCATACTCGCTGTCCCCTACTGGTTTTCGCCCTGTTATCAGTTCCAAAAGGACGACCCCAAAACTGTATACATCACTCTTCTCATCTACTCGGAGAGTGTAAGAGTACTCTGCAAAGGCATGAACAATGTGCGATCACACAATTTGCTTAACCAAAAAAGAAGAAGAAAACATTTCATTTCCTCAAATTTCTTATGGTGTAAAGAGAATTTAAACACGTTGGAGAGCGGAAAGGAGCAGCGACACCCTAACAGGGGACCACCACCGAGCAACGTTAGACATCTGATCGTGATCAGCTGCCCGACATATGATGCGTCGGGTGGCCCGGTGGGCCCAAAAGCCCGATTAAAGCGGAGTAGGCCAACTTGACTCTCCAGTTCGTAGATTCCTCTGGTCATTAGTATTCCTACACAAAAATTCTGTACATTCGACCTCTGCTACGTGTTTCGTGCATTTGTTTGTTATGAATGAGTTCATAAAACAATGAGGTAAAATTGAATCAAGCTTGGTGCTAACCTGGGGCAATGTAGCCATAGGAGCCTGCAATGGCTGACATGCACTCCGTCACGCCGGCTTCGTCTAGAAATTTGGCTAGGCCGAAGTCAGCCACATGAGCTTCAAAGTTGGAATTGAGTAAGATGTTATTGGATTTCACGTCGCGATGGACAATTAATGGTGAGCAGTCATGGTGGAGGTAACACAGGCCTTTAGCTGCGTCAAGCGCGATTTTGTGACGTAAGTTCCAGCCTAAGAATCCACCGCCTTTTTTGTTATGGAGCGCCTCTCCTAGGCTGCCGTTGCGCATGTATTCATAGACTAGGAGGTTTGTTTGACTGTTGGAGCAGAATGCTAGCAACCTTACTATGTTTCTATGCCTTATGTTGCCTAAGGTTTGGATCTCTGCCCGAAAGCCGTGGTCGTGGCTGCTACACCCGAAGCCTAGCAGCCTCTTCACTGCTATTTCGACCCCATTTGGTGGCTTGCCTGAAAATTGAAAAAATGAGTAAGTTCATGACAGTTTTCTAGTAAAAATGATATGGACTTAATTCAATTGAAATGGGACGCACCATGATATACAATGCCTGCACCTCCTCTGCCTATGACATTGCCGTCTTTCATGCATTCAAGCACATCGGGCATAGCGAACTCGCACTTCCCAAAGGTGGTCATCTTCCAAGAATGTTGACCATTGCGCTTAAAAGACTTAGCCTTGACCACAGCCGTTGCAACAAATACTAATGAACATATGAGCAGTCCTAAGGCGAAAAGCAGCTTGAAGTTCCCATTAGCCTTTCTTGAATGACTCGCAGTGCCTGTAAGATTACAAGGGTTGTTCAACAAAGAGCCACATAGTTGCGGGTTGCCAGCGAAGGCTGAGGCATTGAAGAAAGCAAACTGGCCAGTTTCTGGCAGATTGCCAGAGAAGTCATTGAATGAGAAATCAGCTTTGGTGAGGCTTTTCATGGTTCCAATGGAGTTTGGTATCGACTGGTTGAGGTTATTTCGAGAAATGTTAAAGTAGTCTAGGATATGAATGTTGGAAATTTCTGAGGGGATAGCTCCTGATAAATTGTTCTGACTCATGTCTAGGTAAGTTAAGTGGTAACAGTTGCCAATGTCTGCTGGTATCTGGCCAGAGAGCGCGTTTTTGCTCAGGTCAAGCGTGGAGAGCTCCTTGAGTTCTCCGATGGTTGATGGAACAGAACCAGAGAAGTTGTTTCCACTGAGAAACAGGATCTGCAATGAGGTGAGATTTGACAAAGATGTTGGCAATGAGCCATACAACAAGTTGTTAGACAGGTTCACCTGGCCTAGTTTCACCGGTCGAGTCAGGCTATTCTCATTCTCACTCAGCTCCCCTGAAAGATAATTATCTTGTAACTCCAGCAAGTTCAGGTCTGGCAAGTAAATGAGTCTTTTGGGAATGCTGCCGTTCAGATAGTTTTCGCCGAGCCTTACCCTGGTGAGACTATAGCAAGAACCAAGCTGATCGGGGATCGGTCCAAACAAGAAATTCTTAAACAGTATAAGAATCCTTAACTGGTTTGATGAGCATAAGTTAGGAGGGATTATGCCGGTGAGCTTGTTGGACGAGAGATCAAGGACTTGTAATTTGCCATTTCCGCCGAGTCTTGTTGGAATCACGCCAGTAAAGTTGTTCATCCAGAGCCCCAAGGTACCCAGAGCTGTTAAGTCTGAGATAAAATCAGGTATAGGTCCATGCAGCCTGTTCATGAAGAGGTTTAGCAGCTTCAGCTTCTTTAAGTTCCCCAGATCTGCTGGAACCTGACCTGAGAGTGCATTCTTGGAGATGTCCAAACTCACCAAATTAGACATGTTTCCTAACTGTTTTGGAATAGGACCCGACAACATGTTGATGTGTAGATACAAGGTTTCAAGTGACCGTAAGTTCCCTAACTCATGAGGAATGATGCCATCCAATTCGCAACTCGAGAGATCTAGACGAACGAGATTAACTAAGTTTCCGAGTTCTTTAGGAATCCCACCTTCAAAGACATTGAAATAGCCCAAAGAAAGTTCCTTCAAGTTGGTAAGATTTCCAAGCTCACCAGGAATCCTCCCACTCAAGTCATTCCCTGCTAGTTGTAGATACTCTAGCTCAATTAGTCCTCCATAGCTCCTAGGAATAGCGCCGTGAAAGTAGTTTCCACCTATGTCCAAGTGCTTGAGGCTCTTCAACTCTGCCACCCCTGGCGGCAGGGTGTCTGAAAAGTTGTTGTTATAGGCATCAAGGACTCGTAACATAGGCATGCTGGAATAGTTCCAATTCAAGCCACCACTGAACTGATTGTTGGAGATGTTGAGCCATTGTAAGTCTGCAAAATGTGACATCTCAATGCTACCAGTGAAGTTGTTTCCTGCAAGAGATAATCTGGTTAGACTAGTGAGATCAAGCAGTGTGGATGAAACTAAGCCTCCGAGATTCATGTCGGTCAAGTCTAGCGAAACGACGCGATTTTCAGCACATTGGATTCCGTCCCAAGAGCAGATTGAAGTGGGGTTTGTACTGGAGGAAGAATCATCCCAAGTGGGCAACACTTGGGGGTGCTCAAATCCTTGCTTAAGGTTGACTAATGCATTGAAGTCAGTCAGGAGGGAATAGGAACTGCAGGATATGAGCAAATGAGAAGCAACTAGTGTTAAGACAAAGAGTGGGATTGGAAGCATGATAACTAACTGGTGGTTGGGGAGGAATGAATTGATGACAACCTAGCTAGATTTGGGGTTGAAATGGGGGGCTTCAAGTGTAGGGAGATGGAGAAACAAGGAGTATATCTATAGAGAAAGTGAAGTCTTGAAACTCAAGGAAGAATTCAGTTCCCCTCTTTTTCATTTCTTTTCCTTTCTCCTTTAATTCGTCCAAGGAAAAGAAAAGGGACCATTTGAGAAGAAGGAGAGAGCTCAAGCTGCCCTTGCTAATGGAGCTTATAGCTTTAGACGCAAGAATGAAGAAGAGGCTATAGGCTTGTTGGTTGATTCGTAGAACGACGTTGAGCAAAGTAGCAAACCAAAGCAAGGAAAAGAAGATAAAGACATGGGAGTGATTGAGTTAAATCTCTTAAAGTTGATGAAGATATTGTTGTGAGGCAGTAAAGATGGATGACTGGCTATATTGCTCATTTGCTTTGGTCTTTGCTTTATGACCCTCTCATAGTCATAGACAACAATGCCCTTTAGCTTTAGTGAAAGCAAAATGATGCTATTGCTAAAGACATATATATTGGGAGATCAGATACCCATCATGCACTTCATTTTTGAAATAATCTTCATCATTCAAAAAACACTACACTTACATGTACCCTACACAAACATAGCTCTATATAATAATACCACATACAGTATTTGGTTGGATGGAATTTAATGACAATGGAATGAAATGAAAAAGGGAATGAAATGGCCTTTGTTCACTTGTTCCATTTCACCTAGAATGGAATGGAATGGAATGAAATTTTATAGGATGTTCACTTGTTTCATTTCACTTGGAATGAAATTTTATAGAATAAATTTCTACTTCATTTGACTAAAACATGTTCCGATTATCATCGATTCAACACAGTCACTGATGTACTTATACCAAAAATAACATTAGACATAAGTTCCAAAACTGATATAAAACAAGTTTTACACCACATGACTTGTTCGAAATAAAACAACATTACACTTAAGTTTTACACTACATGACTTGTTTTAAGTACAAGATCGAAATAAAATCAATTTTTTCAATCATTCATCAAAGCGACTTCTTCATTTTTGCCAGCATCAAAGCGACTTCTTCATTCATAAGGCTCTAGTTCCTTACTGCACATGGTCCACTGCTTTGATACCTGAACGACGCACATGGTCCACTGCTTTGATACCTGATTGACTTTACCATGGCATCAATGGGTTAAATGCGCGGAAAATCTACACTTGGTTCGGTTCAAGTATCTTCTTCTCCACGGCTCTAACCGTGTCACGACGTTCTTATATTTCAGCAAGCGTGTCGAGAATCTACAAGAAAAATACTTCACTATAAAACATTACTTAAATTACAGGCTGAAAGAAACCCAACGGAATACATCAAACGAACTCTACAAAGCTTTAAACAAAATGTCCTCCACCAATGTAAATATTCTACAAACTTGTAAATTAAAGCCAACCATGAAATTCAACAGGAACACATTTTTAAAAATAAGAAGAGCCGCAAATTCAAGACTTACTCAACAACAGGAAAAGGCCGAAAGAGATTGATACAAATGAAAATCTTCAAAAAAAAAAATTACCACACCCAGGGATGGAAATTTTTCCATCAATCCATCATACCCACGAGCAGATGGGCAACCTCTACACTATCAGCAATCAATATCTAAACTGCAGACTGTAACACATCCCTAAACTATTGTTATAAAAAGCTACTAAATGTTTAGCATCACGTACCTCTATAAAATCATGCTTCAATTTCCTACGTTTCTTCTCATTCCTCTCCTTAAAACTACCTTTATTCGACTGACTAACAGGTATAGGCACTCCCGACACAGCCTGGACCCAAGCATTAGGTCCTGCAAATCACACACCAATCACTCCTTCACTTCACATACCGCCTATTCAAAAAAATCCATACTCCATACAAAACTCCATCAACATTGTAGATTTACCAATTTCAATGGGATACAATGATTTTTCCAATGTCCAGGGTTTAAGAAATGAATATAATACCTTTAGGTCTGAGTCTAGCGCGCTTCCTTTTCGCCACCAGAGACGGTCTACGCTTCGGCATTCGAGTATCAGTCAGGTTATGGATTGCGCTAGTGGCCGGAATCCATGGAGATCGGAGATGTAATGAATCGAAAAAGGAAGGTAGATTGGGTTTGGGAGAAGTGAATCGAGCACTTGGTGAAGAAAATATCACCGGCTGGTAGGTCAAAGTACGAGCTATTGGTCGGAAGAGCTGCTCGGAGATGTCCGAAGACCATTTTTGAAGTAGTGAGATTCCGAACCCTAACCAGTCGACAAGAGCTCGGAACGGGAGTCGAGCGTCGGGTATGAGCGTCAGGTATCGAGATGTGAAGTGGAGGAAGGAATGAGCCAGTACCTTGGTTTTGGAATGAAATGGAATGAAATTTGTTTAGGTTTAATCAGGTGGGATTAGCTTGGGAATGAACCATTTCATTCCAATTGTCCAACCAAACACTTTGATCAGTGTCGAAAATGTCCATTATTTGTACACCAATTTGTTTGTGTTCCATGTTTTTATTATGAAAAATCAAATGGATTCTACACTCACATTATTATTTCAGATATAAAATGCGTATTATGATAAATGTAGAAGCTTGAATAAGAACACGACAAAATAAAGGAAAATTGTCAAAATGTTACTCGATCAAGTAATGACTTAGCTCGATCGAATAAGCAACCCAGAACGCAATATTCAATCGAGTAAGGCTTGGATTAAAGCGGCAGTTTTGACATTTGCAGCTTAAAATAATTCCACAGGGAGCATCTGTTGTCCGATTGCATTGAAACAACATGTGTTGGAAAGAGGACTCAAAAAGCTACAATTGTTGTGTTTACTCCAAAGAGTGATTCCGATGTTAAGAATTCCATTTTATAGAACAAAGAGACTAGTCTGAACCAAACCGGGAATTATTCAATCAAGCCAAAATCAAGTCAAGATTATTAAATTCGATTTTTGGGACAAAAATCTGTCGATATTTTGTGCTACATGGGGTGAAATGCTAAGGTTAATGGAGCTTTAAGAGGAGGCTTTCAGTTGAGAGTTAAGTGAAGAAATCATTAGGGAATAAACCTTTGGAATTCTACATTAAGAGGAGGCTTAATGGAGCATAAATGGGATGTCTCTACTTGACACTATAAAAAGGCTCACTTTCTACACACTTGAAAAAATGAATAATTTAGGGGGAAATCACCCAAAAGCTCTCCCCAAACACACTTTTCATTTGTAGTTGTAGCAATAGTTCATACTTTTGTAGAAGATTCAAATAATATCCAGTTCTGCATACTTTTTGTTATTGAATTCTTCTCATTCTTCAGCTTCTACACTTTGTTTTTAGTTTTAGTTTTTCATCAAGTCATGTTTACTCCCTCGACATGAGTTAGTAGTCGCCTTTGATGGCGGTGGATCGATGAACCCTAGTCTACTTACGATTGAATTAAGGGATTACATGTATTAGATGAATGGTTTATTTTAGTTTTATTTAGCCTAAGCTTAGCGATGTATGTTAGACATTTAAAATGGATGTCTAGGATGAACCCAAACTGACATTGCACCTAGTAGGGGAAAAAGACAGTAACGTACGAGTTTAAATAATCTTGAGTCTTGAAGAAAGTCAAAATGTTGAACGGTGAGGTTATCCTGATAGACGAAATACTAGTTTATAAATTGTTTAGCGGAGTTAGAAAAAATGCTGACAAGTGATATTAATGAAGCAAAACTCTACTATAAGTCAAAATAGCTGACCGGTGAGAGTTATTAGTTTTATGAGTGCACATACTTTTGTAAGTCAAAATGCCGACTGGTGAGATTTACCTCGGTATGTGCATGACTAGTCTTAACTTA
>JAWWMW010001223.1:36317-51731 GCA_035048345.1 Echeveria elegans
CGACCCGCCTTGCAGTGAAACACTGGCTTCACTTCATGGGACAACGCCGTTTTCTTAAGGCTCGTTCAAGCCTTTAAATGGACAATTGCAACGACCATCTTCTTTAGTGACGAAATCTTTTCATCATTTACCAACGTCAACCTGACAAATTTTAAAAAAATACTGATTCGTATACTTCAAACCTCCACCTGAATCAGTAGTTTCTTTACTCATGTTCATGAACCCTCAGTTCTACCTCTGTATTCTCTCAGGTTGTGTCTTCTGTGCTTTTCATACCAACATTATCAATCACATTACAATTTGACTTTCTGTTCCTCAGTTCCTTACTCAAGTACCTGCACAGACATCGTAACCAATTCCTTGCAACTTCAGGAAATGCTTGAACTTGATCACTGGAATTATTTTAGTACCCTTATTTGCTGGATTCTCAACAATGTTTATTTTCATCAAATTAATGTCACCTGCAGATACCAACTGATGCACAAAATGCACCTGATGTGTTTAGATCTCTCGTGATAGACATGATTTTTTTTCGAAGGCTTAATGTTGATTGACTATTAGTGTAAATAGAACCAACTTTAGAGGTTATTTAGAGTTCCTTAGCAAAACCCATTAACCAGATACATTCTTTACAAGTTTCACTTATTGCAATGTATTCAGACTCAGGCCCAGTTTATAGACACACATTGAAAAAGTTTTGAGTGTGTTTTGAATTCATTTCAGTCACTTTTTTAACTAAAAACCAAACTAAAAACCTTTCTCAAAATCATCTCAAATTTTTTGGCGTTTATAAACATTTCAAAAAAATTCATCCCTTTTACTCATTGTAACACCTTTGCACTTCATCCCACCACCACCACAACTTCTGACCGGCCACCACAACTTCCGACCGACAGCCACCACAACTTCCGACTGGCCGCCATCATAGCTTTCGACTTAACACCACAACTTCCACCGTTCGCCATCATAATTTGCGACCGGCCACCACCATAACGTCTGATCGACCACCACAACTTCCGACCGAACAATTTTGAATTCATTTGCTCATTTTTAGGTTATACATTTTATTATAGTTAAATTGTAAATGTGATGGAGGTGAGGCTACTGGCCGAAAAGTGGTGGCGATGAGGCGGCCAGTCTAAAGGGGGTGGTGGCGGTGATCGACGGTGGTAGGCTGTGATGGCGATGGTCGCGGCGAACGGCGATGGTGGAGGCTGGTGGTGGTGGTGGTCGACGGTGGTGGCAGTGGTGGCGGTACGACAGTTGAGCGGAAGTGATGGTGGGGGTGAGGTGTAGAACTGTTCAATTGAGTGTTTAATTAGATGTAGATTGGTTCAATTGAGTGTTTGGGTCACACAAAAGTTTTGAAAAAATAAAAATCTCAAACCAACCTTAGGAGGAGGGTTTGAGTTTTGAAAAAAGTTTTGAAGTTTAAAATGAATAAAAAATTGATAAAAAGTTAACTCAAAACAATTTCAAAATAAAACTCAAAATAAACTCAAATGTTGTTTATAAACATGGCCTTATCTAGTTGAACTTTTGTTTGAGTTTTAGTTGAACTTAGGATTAGGAAAATCAACTTCTATTTAAAGGATTTTCTTATATACGAGAAGATGTTTCAGGAATCCTACTTCACTAACTATGTTGAATTTAAATAAAGATATATACATGTAGCTAAGAATTTCTTCTCCTGCATAATATAAATAGTAACTTTCTAAACTTTTCATGACATGTGTACACAGACAACTGGTTCATACATGTCTGATATACCATTATGCGGATCACAACACACGTCTCTTACAACGTGTCCGATATAGCACGGTGAATCACAACACATGCATCAGAGAATTGATGGTGTGGAGGACTGCCTGAAGCAAAGTGAGGCACGACCATCTGAAGAGTATCTTGAGGAGATAGAGAAGGTGAGACAATATATTAGTTATCAGAAGGGGATAACTAACGAGGAGCTGTAGAAGGATGAAGGAGCAGAAGAGTGTACAACCGTGTGAACGAGTTGTACGACAAGTAGTGACGCACGCTTCATTTGTTTTAAACACTAAATTCATAACAAAACAAAATAAAAATTCAGAAATGAAAAAATCATAGAAATTTTTTAGAAAAATAAAAAATCACTATAATAAAAATATATTACATCATTTTTAATTTCGGAATTTTGGATTTACAATATCGGAATTCGGAGGTGGCCATTATTTTGGTTAATAGATTCTAAATTTTTATGAAAATTTAAAATTAACTATTCATCTAATATAATGGTACAGCTCCAAAATTATAAGTCCAAAATTCGGAAGAACTATTATGATATACTAGCGTACCCTCCGTCGTCCCGACAGAAATGCGTCGTCCCGAATGCGTAATCGAATAAGACCGTGTGGTCTGTGTAATTTAAAACTTTTAATTTTTCTTTTTTCTTTTTAATGAGTCGGGATGAGCTCGTGTGTTATGTGAAAATTTAAACGGGCCTGTGTGGGCTGTGAAAATTTAAATGGACCAGTGTGTTCTATTTAAATTTAAATTTTAATGACCCGTGTGATCTATTTAAATTTTAATTTTTAATGAGCCGGAATGATATGGTTTGTGTTCTGTGAAAATTTAAACGGACCCGTGTGGGCTGTGAAAATTTAAAGGAACACTCGTGTGATCTATTTAAATTTTAATTTTTAATGGACCAGAATGATATGGTTTGGTCCATAATTAATGAGGAAGGGAGAGGATGACATGGTAAGCAATTAATGAGGAAGGGGAGGGGTATTTTTGGCAGTACATTATTGATCATGCAATTAATGACCCGTATTCTATTATATATTAGATATAGATGTGACCGTAATAATATTGTAATACTCTTACTCTTTAAGTGATTTAAGATGATAAATATGTCATGAGATAATATTTTGTAGATACCAAAGAGATAATTACTAATATTCTTACAAGATGTATTTAACAAATATCTCGATTTATACCTATTAGTGTATAGGTATAAATAAGGGGTTATGGTCTCCGGTCTACCGAATCAGTTTGCAGTTTTTCTCTTCTCTCAAGAGATTGCTGAATAAACACACTCGACTAGATTGGAAGCACCAACTCAATCCATATTGCGTACACAATTCAGGTTTGCCATTTCAGATTTATTATTTGAGATTTAAAGCTTCTGCATCCGGTACGAGCAAATTTACAATTCAACTTCTTATGCTTAACCACCCTTAAGGTTATACAATCCTGGCTAAAGTTTATTCCGCTGCTCACTATGAATCTAATTAACAAACTATATTTTAAGTACTGTTGTTTTTTGGGTTTAGAGGTGTATAAATGCCTTAACGCAATCGTCAAATAAAATTTATATGTTTTAGAGTGACCTAGAGTCGAGTCCCAAGATAATTGATTCTTTTATTAACTAACTATCGTTAATTCAAGCTAACTAATATGGTTTTTTTGAGGTTTTTCTTTATGGCGAGGATTCCTAACAATAGCCAAAAACAAAGATCGATTAAGGCTTTAAATTAATTAATAAAAGAGATTAATGATCCATTTCACCCCTAGAATATCATGATCACAAACTTAGACATTGTTCATTAGCATGCTTTAATTAATTCAAATGGTTTACTTAGGTTAATTTCCAAACAAATCAATTTCAACTCTCGTTACTTTCTTGATTTGAGAAGACATCAAGGATATGGTTCTCAAACTCTCATTATTATTGAACAGTTTAAGGTAAACACTATCCAATATCAATCTCAATTTCTCGATCTTGTTGGTTAGAAGGATAAAAATCCGCATACATCACCCTAATGTCAAGGGTGATTATCACTCTCATGATCAATCATACTATCAATACTAAAATTATTAATACCATGTCATAGGTTCCACTCTCGCTACTTCTTTAGGCATTAAATTCAGAAAGTCATACTTAGATATTTTATCAAACACCTAACATACACCCAAATGAACATATATCAATAATACACCAAACTAACTCAAACTTTGCTATGAAGTCTCAAAGCAATGTCAAATACATGATCAATATTTTAAGGGATGCATGAGATCCCTAATCTAAGGTCACTACTCACTCACGGTGAGTTTGTACAAACATGTTTAATTGAAAGTAAAATTGCATAAAAAAATAGTGTTGAGCAAGAAGAACGAGACAAAGCTTTGGTTGATCAATCCTTGATCTTCAATCCAAGCTCTGTATCATGATCCTTCTTCTCCAAGCTCCTTTTAGGCAATTTCCAAGAGCTCTATTGTTTTCCATATTTTTTTTTCTATTTATAGTGTAAACCCAAAAAAATGCAGACTTGACCATTTGTTGTCCGTGTCATTAAGTGACTCATTTTGAGGTTGCTTGAATTGGTCAAGTCATATGGCCAGAGAAGTTGAATTTCAGGGACAAGTGACTCGGTCAGAGCATATATATATTCTTTTTCTGCAATGACTTGAGCAAGTCATTCGTATGACACGAGCAGGTTGAAGTGACTCGAGCTCCAGTTTGTTCCTTTTCTTTCCACAATCAAGCCAAACTTGTCCAAAACTTGTCCAAACTTTCGTATGTGTCACATAACACATGCATTTTTAATCCGAAACAAGCAAAGAGAGGATCAAAAACGAGGAATAAACAAGATTAAGGTGGGCATATGCATTGAAAACTAAGCATGTTGTTCATTTATCAAGTTCTAACAACTCTAACTTATCTTTGGATTGCATCTCACAAATTGTGCGCAAAGATGGTAATTATTTTTTATGTGTTTTTCCAGACAAGAATGTGGACTAAAAAGACTTTCTCTAGAAATGTGATTTTTTCCTTTTATTTATTTATTTATTTATCCACTGATTTTTTCTTTTTTGAAAGATAATAATCAAGTCGAAGAGAAACCAAATTATCGATGAGAATAATGTGCAAAAAACACATTATCACATGCTTGTGTGACAAATCCTAGAGCCACAAAATATCTTGATCGAAAATAAGGCTAAAGTAAAAGTATCATATGCCCAACCAACAGCACTTCGAGTGAAGCCTTGTATCACACTTTAATGTAAACAGAGTTCTAAATTATTGTCCCCATCGAAGATATGGAGTGATTCTCAAGTGTAAAATTAATGTTATAATGAGTAACCGAGCAGCACTTGCTGTGTCTCTCTCTACAATGATCATGATAAGTGCATTTAGAACACACAGCTCTTATATTTGTCTGTTTGAATCATTAGTCATTTGATTATGAACATTTCAAACAAGAATGTCATATTCCTCACACACAAACCCAAGGAAACTTTCCACGACCTTTCTTTAACAAATGGTATCGATCAATTAATATCCGTAAGTTTCTTGAATCTTCCCTTGAGACTCATCAGCATTGGATGCTTATTTGGACTTATTTTATTTTGTTCATACGCCCCTCTGATTGACCAACATATACCAGTTTGCTCCAAAATATAGCCATACTGATCCACTTAAACCCTTGAAGGGATTTCATCAATCATCACATATTTCTTCCTCGTCTTCCAAGAATAAAATTTCAGATTCATGATGGATGATCAGTTTGCTGGACATCTCATTTAGTGCTTAAGTCTCAGTTTAACGCTTTCTCATTTATTTTATGAAGACAACAGTTAGAGAGATCGACTATTTTCACCATCAAAATGAAAAATGATTAGCACACGTTAACAGTACTCCATGGAAAATGATGTTGCTTGGGACAAATGACCAAACCCCACTCCACAAATCACTCCATGCGCAACTTCCTCAAGTCTCTTTTTATACCCTTCTCAAGCTTCTTCTCCCTTCTCACTTTCATTTGATCTTCCATGCCTCTCTATGACTCTATATCTAACTTCCTTTTATCTCCTCCATTCTCAAAACCCAAATCTTCTCTAAAGGTAATAAATTTTTCACCCATTTTATTTTGTTTGGCAGACTGCTGCCGGTCAAACTATGGCTTGACCTACTCTCGCTCTCTTTATGTTTCATCTTTCATGTGTTTGGTACTGAAATTTAAACATGGATGTAAATTGGGGGTACTAGTAAAACCCTAACTTAGCCATTTCGTTAGACATGCATTCATGTCGTGTAAAATCGAGACAAACAAACACATGTTTCAGTTAGAAAGCACTCTTTTTAAGCACACTCAAAAACATAACCCAACTGATACTGATGTGTGTCAGTCATATCTCTATCCCTTTCATTCCCATTGCTTTCTGGTCTCATCGGTTTCCGTGTCCCAATTCTCTCCCCTCTCTCTACCCGCTCTCCCCTTTTCGAGTCGCCCCCGCAAGCACACACCCACTTTGGTTTTTGTTTCGTTCCATTTTTTGTTAAAACGCGTGCTGTTGAATTCTTCTGGGATGACGTCACTACCCACTTTGTCATCCTGCTGTTCCATTGATGATTACCTCTCAACCCTAGTTTTGAAATTTTGTGTTGCCTTTTGTGTTCAACACATTCTGTCTGTTTTTTCATTTAGGTTTGTTTGGTCTTAACCTATCATGTATAGCAAGATATCTAATCAAATCAAGCTTTCTTCACCTGATTCAGTTCCCTTAGAAGTTCCAATTTTTCGTAACAATCTCTCTGATATAATTGTCGACTCTAAACCCTAATTATTTTGTCCACAATATGTTTTCTCTAGTTAGTTTTGGACCGTAGCCCTGACACGGAACATAGTATGTTACTCAAAGGTTTTACATGTCAGAGAAAGTCTCCGAGTTATCTCATAGCTTAACCCAGATAGGGTTGGTTTACAAGGTTTTTATATTTTGAGAAAAATTCAGTGGGGTCTCTGCTCTATATATAGTTGTCTTATTTCCATGTCTAATTTAATTTTGTTGATTTCCTTGAGGACAATCAGCCTTTTCTCTTCTGTAGGCATCATTTATCCACCATTTACCCACATCAGGACACCCTCATTATCACAGACTCTGTCCATGTCCCGTTTCAACAATCTCCGGGCCTCTTTTTCCCACTAACACTATTAGCCTTACCCTTCACATTCCTTTCTTCTTCTGTTAGCTTCTCTTAGTAGCTCTCTATAAATGTGTGCGTATACAGAAGAATCTCTCTCTTAGTCTCTCTCATCATTAGGTTTCACATCCTTTTACCCTTAATTTCCACGCACTAACATTTACATACTATTCTTTCCATATACAAAAGATAGTAGTCACCTTGAGTGGTGCTTACCACCAAATGAGCTTATTGTTCACTAGTCGCCTTTTATATGCTTCATCATTGTAATTTCTTTCTCCAAAACTTACATTTTTTTTCTTCTTCGCTACACCTCTTCTCTCTAGTTGTTTATTTCTCAACTCATTCGTTCTTATGTACTTGCTTTTTCATTTCCAAGATTATTGATGATAACAGTGGTGGTGGCTTCGTTGCAGTACTGCTTGAGAAGAAGCTGAAGTTATCAGTTATATATTGTACTCTGAGGGCTTCGCTACGATGGATCAGTCTATTGAATCATACATCCCGCCGGGTTTTCGATTTCATCCCACGGACGAGGAGCTGGTTGGTTATTACCTGAAGAAGAAAGTTGCAGCCCAGAAGATTGATCCTGATGTTATTAGGGTCATCGATCTCTGCAGGATCGAACCATGGGACTTGCAAGGTAAGAATATTGAGTATAAAATCAATCTGTGAGATGTGCATAAGTAGGTGTGCCACATAGCGTCTACACATATATATTGCCATCTAAACACTACGAAATGTTTCTCTCAACCGATGAATTCTTGTATTTGTGTCTCAAACTGATCGATCATGGACTGTGCAGAAAAGTGCTGGATAGGATATGAAGAGCAAAATGAGTGGTACTTTTTCAGTCACAAAGACAAGAAGTATCCTACAGGAACAAGGACTAATAGAGCAACCATGGCTGGGTTCTGGAAGGCAACTGGGCGGGACAAAGCTGTGTATGATAAAAGAAAGCTCATAGGCATGAGGAAAACCTTAGTCTTTTACAAGGGAAGGGCACCTAATGGACAGAAATCAGATTGGATCATGCATGAGTACAGACTTGAAACTGATGAAAATGGACCTCCACAGGCAAGTGTTTTGTAGCATTAAAACCTCTCATTTTCATATCCCACTATAATATGCATTCTAATTTGCACATTGTCAAAGAGTGATCAAATTGATTTGTGAGCTTTTTTTTCTTGTTTTCTTCCCCTTCTTCTTGTCCGTTATTTTGCCTTCAATCTCAAAATTGTTGAGACAGAGTTTGTGGTAGAAATTAATAGATAATGGTGACACACTTTCAAGTTTTTTTTTGGCAATCTCGGTTTGAAAGTATTTCTGATTCTTTGACTATGTGTTTAACAAAACAAGCATTTACAGGAAGAAGGATGGGTAGTTTGTCGAGCTTTCAAGAAGCGAACAACAGCCAGCAGCCAACCAAAAAGCATCAATAATAATGGTCCAGCATGGAATTCGTCATCATGTTTCTACGATGACTCGGGAGGCAGCAGCTCGGTTATTGATAGCCCAGTTGAATACATCACTAGGCAACAACAACAACTACAACAACATCAGCCTCTTCAAAGCACCACCAGCTTCTTATCACAAGAGCTGGAACTGTCAGGGCACAATGCTATCATGGTAAAAACCTGCCTCATCAACTCTGAAGATCATAAATTTGTACAGCTTCCGCAACTGGAGAACCCTTCACTCCCCATGCTAAAAAGGTCAAACTCATCGATATCATCTCTCTTATCTGACAGCATCGATCAAAGACATAAATATGAAACATATATAAGTAACAACAAGGTGACAGATTGGAGAGCCCTTGACAAGTTTGTCGCATCCCAATTAAGCCATTAGGGATAATTTTGGAGCTGATCACCTAATACGTAATCGAATCATCCCAGAAGGATTTGGCGGCACAATGCAGAACGGGGATAAGCTGATTGTTGATGGCGGCCGGAGTAATGAGTTCTACTAGGGGTTTAAATAGTATATTTACCTGGATTCTGATCGATAATATATATTCGATTATGCATCTGAAGAATGCTGATGAGTGTGGTGCTGCTTCTTGCAATAATTAAATTTATTGTTGAAGAAAATACATATTGAGTATGATGGATTTCTGTAAATTTTCATCGATCTCTTTATAATATATGATAAGGGCCAAGTTGTGTGAGATGATGAGAGACATGGGATTTTCACTCCCGGGGTTCTTTTTGTTCCATGTTTAGTCTCTGGAACTGTTATACTTTCATTTGAAACTTGATGTTGTTGATAACAACCTAGTAACACATGAATATAAAGTCAAGCTAGGTTTCTTTTGTGGTCATTTATGGTGCCGAACTGAAAGAAGGAAAGAAAAGTTGTACCGTCCCTACTTTACATTAATCTCGCTACTTTACAATGTTACTATATGATTCGAATCTGGTGCAGCCAGCAGCGGATTACAGTCAAATATTATCTTTTTAAAGATAACCATATTGGAATTAATGAGCCCGTCATATTTCAAAAATAACCACCTAAAAATTAGTAAAACGTACCCATTTTTTCTTGCTGAAAACTGCTGCTCGCAGCATGGGATCTGATTCCATTACTATAATTCCACACAAAAAGTCACCGCTGTTAGCCTAAAAAGTCGGTCTGATGATTTGGGTTTAACTTTCATTAATGCGATTATTGCATGACTTTATTTTCCCCTCTCAAATAATATACTTTGCTCGCCAAGATGCATTCATGCATATTATACAAATCTAATGGTGGTAAAACATTATGAAGATATAACCTTTTTTTTCTTATTGATGGTTGGTGGTGGTATATGCTTAAACACTGTATGTAAAAAAAGTGTTTTGATCATTAGATCCTCATAATTTGATGATATTATAATGTCACAATATAATCCGGCCAGTATATCAAATCAGTGTTTTCGGAACCCTAAAAAGTACAATGTTAAGGAGAACCTAAATCATCAATTTTAAAGCTAAAAATGAGTCAAGATCAGTAATATTAAGTTTAGTATACCTTTGAAAAAACATATTTTTAGTACTGTATATAGATACATGCATAAACGGTTGATAAATAATTGGAGAAGTAAAATGTTTTCTTGTCAATGAAGAATAAACACCTACGAGTATAATATGAGCAGGGGCGTAGCCAGCCTTAGGCTACTTGAACTTCAGGCCAAGTAGTTTTGGGTCAGCCAAAAAATACATACATACTTAATAAACACTAATGAAATTCGAACCCTTTCCATTCTCCCAAGTTCCCTTCATGTTATGAACCTGCCGATTAAGCTACAACAAACTACTTGTTTTACAATAGAAACAGAAGTTAACAAATGCATTTTAATCTTATTGTTAATTATGTTTAGCTAATCCAATGTAGTAAAGCTTGGTTTAAATACTAAGCTTCATGAAAATTGATAAGTTAATATTTTACAAATAAACGTCAATAATAGAACGCAACATTTTCATATTATTTGACATTTTACATAGTAAATAATATTAAAAATGTCCTCCCAAACTGATTTAAATTAACTAATCAAAAAATTTCATTAAGATTTTTTTTCTAATGAGAATATTTCGATTCAAATTTTGTTCTAAGTCCTGACTCTGCCCCTAAATATAAGTATTCCCTTGAACATCGTTTAAAAACTTACTCATTCGATAAAAAATATATACTATAGTTTGTAAATTCAGGGGGGTATTTTAGTACATTTTGTGACTAGGGCTCGCTTGCAAACAAAGATTAAAAAAATGATAACTACTTGATTCATTTATTATTAAAAATTATACATTTACCATTTAGTTAACTATTGGGCAAATAGTTATAATTGGGGATTGTTACAAAAACACATTAAATAAAAAAATTTCTCATCTTAGTATCTACTATACTTAACTAACTTACGATTCAGAAACAAGCGTATTGACAAAAAGTTTGTGTTGGTGGGGCCTTGATATGTCAAGCATGTTGAGGACAACATGGCCTTTGCTAGGGCATGTTTTGTCCATCAAAAACTCGCCCATAGCAAAATATTCAAACTAGTTAACCACTCTTACTGCACAGATCTTTGTTCATAAAAACCCTGTCTATATCTCTTACTATAAAGTGTTGTGTTCCGAAATGCTTTTTAACTGTGGTAACATGCATAATTATTCACAATAATCATGCTAGAATTAGGGTTCTTAAACTGATCTATGATAGTTGCATATCATGATTAACATCACTACACATTCATACTTGTCAAACGAAAGATAAACCCCTTTTCCATTTTATTATATTAACCTTTTTCTGAATGTCATTACTTCATCTAAGACATGGTCGGCCAGCCCTAAGGCGCCCCGTAGAAGAGCTATGATCAATGATGCCTCCGATTCATCATTATATCAACCGGAACGACCTCCGTTACGTTATATTTTTATACTGTGTGAATGTGATGGTCCGCAGGAAACGCGTTATACTTCTATCATTTAGCTTTGCCAAAATGTTGTATACATATTCGGAAAATGGAAGATATCATCACATGTGTGGGATTCATTTTTGCGAAAAGTGAGAGCAAAGAAGGCACCACTTGTTGTTCTCATCAGTTTAATTTGTTGTATATGTCGTGTTAGTGGACATCTGCATGTTCTTATCATTCAATGAAAATGATATCATGTGTACGTGGCGTTTAAGGGTTGGTTGGGTGGCCAAGAATGTAAGTAAGATGCAAGCCATCGCTAGAGAGACACGTATAGGTGACTTTAGGGTTTCAAAAATGTGAAAAGTTGTGGGCGAGATTGATGAAGAGGAGGATTAGTTAGCAATAAGTAAAATGGTTGACTAATGAGTTGGAGCTCAAAGCTTGTTGAGTGCCAAAACAATGATGATACACATCGCACGTAGCAACAATAGAAATGTTGCAAAACCCTAATCAAATTCTGCAAGTCTTGAATTCCTAGTCTCTATAATGAAATATTTGATTAGGAAATTTTGACATTTTGAACCTCTAGGTTAATTAATCTTTGATGCAATAATTTATTAATTAAATCATCAACATATACCTGCAACGCCATCATAGTTCGGGCAAAGATTAAACGCATCGGAGGGACAGAAAGTGGAAATTTTAGCCCTCAAAAGAATTGGAAATTTTGGTATAAAGTAAATTTAAGTTTAATCGACATATAATTTTTCCTAACAAAATTTCCAAGGACAGAAATTTGTGTATTATTTCAAAATGTTTTCCTTGAACTTTGTTCCGGATTAATTTGTTCATCCAACTTTTTCTGAAACTCGGCTGGATTGACCTAAGTGTTTTTTGGGATAGAGAGTTTTAACTCTTTGATATCTTTGTATGCAAAGTAATCGAAGGGAAGCATATGATTAGGTTTGTTTCTTAATTGCTTGTCAAAGGAAAGATTGGTCCTAAAAAATCCCTGAAAACTCATTTTAGTAGATTTTGTTGATCTTTTAAGATCTATATAGCAATATTTTTCCAGGCCATTTAATGATAATATATATAACAATGTAAAACTATGTCCATGTAATCAAATACTCCCTCCGTCCCATAATATAAATCCCCTTTCCTTTTTAGGCGTCCCAAAATATAAGTTTCATTTCCTTAAATGATTTTTTTTTCACTCACATTTACACTCTCTCTCCAATCTATTCACTTTCCACTCATTCACTTTCCTACTTTTATCTCACATAATATAATTTTCTTAAAAACCGTGCCAACTAACAAATGAGATCTATAAAATGGGACTGAGGGAGTACAATTTATACTAATAGAATGTTCTCACCAACCATGATGCAATGTACCTGAGTTAACAAAGACCAAGCCGTCCAAATAAATATCAAAATAGCAACCATACACATAACAACATTTCCCAAAGTATACGTGTGCAAACAGAAAATTAAAGGTAATTAAACCGAATTCAAATCCGGAGCCAGCAACAACAACTAAAAACATTAAATTGAATTGAGTGTATATGTGATTAATACACCGAATTAACCAACTGTAAACTAATGTGCAACAATTTAAAACAACAAATTGAACTAATCAGAAGTCATAAAACATACGAAATTCAAACCCTAAGTCATCTGGCAACATGATGCTTAAGAGAGTATAGATAATTTAAATAAGTTAATTATTTTTTTGTTTGTGGAAAAAGCATTGTGGAACTTAAAAATGTACTACTAGTGAAATTCACAATTTTCAGGGAATTAAATCCTTTCCACTTGCTTTTCATTGGTGTGATGTTGCAGGCAGTCGACGTCATCGGCGAGGGGCTGTGGTTTGAACTGTTTCGATGGCGTGGAGGTGCGGCGGGCTGCCGTGTCTGTTGACGTGGTTGTAACGGATTATGAAGTTGTTGGAGTCACGTTCTGCTTTCTGGCAGTAGTCCTGCGGCGGTTGAGCGCCTTCTCCGGTGGTCGTGAGGACTGACACCTGTTGGTGAACCCACGAGAAAGATGAGGAGTTGTCGTATCATCTTGGGATTTCTTGAGAAGACAGCATGTCGCCTGAATGGGTGTTTGAAGGGTGGGATTTTGTGTTTATTGTCCGTTGGTCTTTACGGAGCCCTCACCATTAATGAGGAAGACGGGAGGCCTCGGAGGTGGTTAGTTTTTGACTTTGTGAGTCGTTAGGGTTATGTTTAGCCTTGCATGTATTTGTTTGTTGCTTTATTGGGTAGTGTGACCTGTGTTTGAGTAGGATTATAAGTACTCAATATTACTATGTGTGATACGGTTCATCGTACTCGTGTAACCCATTATCAAAAAAACCTGCTTTTTATTAATCAAAATTCACATAATTTTCTCATCGGAATTTGAACCAATGATCGTGGGAGTCGTACACACATATTCTTATTTTATTTCTCTTGGACAACTTGATCTTTTATAACTCTTTTAAGTGTCTCAATTTGTTTTGGCGAGAAGATTCTACTAGCTAGTATAAAAATGTACTAACCAGTGTGTTCTATTTTCTTGTTTGGATATACCTATCAGTTGGTTCGTTTAAGTGAACGATCGAAACAAAGTTCATTTAAACAAGAATAAGGTTAGCATATAATACAGAAGAAATTCTGAGTGGGGTAATCTATCCTAATAATAACGTTATGTCCTCAACACGCCAATAGCGAGGACTTTTTTCCATCTCTAAAAGCATGCTTCTGTCGCTAAACCTCAGCCCCACCCATATCGCACCCGACCCGACCCGATCCACCCGACCCACCCACCTACCCTCCCTTGATCTCTCTCTCCGCTCTCTCCGAATGGCGCTCTCGAACAACACAATTCGGCGCTCTCAAACTCTCCGGCGCACAATCCGACCGTCCCATCAGTCTCCATGGCCAGCAATCCCGTCCATCGGCTCCATAAAACCACAAGCAACCTTCTTCACTCTTCAACGATTCGTCGCCCTCTCTACCCCTTAACCCGCCGTTCCGAGCCGCCCCACCCGACACCACCATTCCCTTCTCTCAATTCCTCCGACCCCTCGCCCAACCGACAGCAGCCTTCCTCCGACCCCCGTTCCAGCCTCCCCTTATCCCTTGCCCACCGCCGTGACCGAGGTATGTTCCAGAATTTTTTTTGTTTCAATTCGTACATCCATAGACCAACACAAATATATTGTTGGATTTTTAATTATCGCGGTGCAAATTTGTAGGTTTAACTCAAAGAATTGCTTCTGGAGGTTTGCGGCAGATTGAACTGCTTCGCCTTGCTGATTTTTTTCGCTGCATAATCTGCTCATTACCCTCAGGTCAGTTTACCGCTAAAATAGCTGAATGGAATCGCTTCCCAAATCGCTGAATTGACAATAATTAATGCATTGTTTTACACTTGCTGTTTTTTGATTAAGTCTCTGCGTCAATGTTGCCTGCAATATTTTTTCCAATTACTAGCTGAAATGTTGCTTTTAATCTTTTCATTATTTGTTGCTGAAATCCCTTAATTTTGTTGAAATTGCAATTGCAAACCTTGATTATTTGTCACTGATGAACTGTTCATTGTTTGTTGATTAAATATTGTTGAAGTGTGCCCATTTTGTTGCTGAAATCAGCGATTTAATTCTGCTTTGTGTTGCCGTAGTTTCCATTGTGATGTTTCACTGAATTATCATCTTGGAATTCCAAATACCATGTTAACTATTAACAATCAGTGATGAAATTTTTATTACTTAGTTCGGTGTCCATTTTGTTGCTGAAATCAGCAATTAAATATTGTCGAAGTGTGCCCATTTTGTTACTAAAATGTTGCAAGTTCTGTATGGTTGAAATGTTAAAATTTTTATTACTTAGTTCGAGGTCATTTTGTTTAGTCTTAGTTCCAAAAAAAATCATTACTCACAGATAATTGTTGATAGAGCTCGACAAATATGCGCAACTCTTTGAACTCTCATTTCATACAATGTAAGCATTAAATTATTTCGTTCATTACATCAAAATATTTTTTGTCTAACAATGCCTCGC
>JAWWMW010001223.1:62628-76750 GCA_035048345.1 Echeveria elegans
CTTGGGTTCGACACCAGGTCACCCTGGTCCTTACAAATTCTTTTGACTTGCGATCAACGATACACGCTATACCGCACACACGTCAGTTTGGAAGTGTTCATTTGAATGTTGTCTTGATACTCGTCGCTATGTTTTATCTCTTCTCCAAAACCCCAGTGTACTTACTGCTACATGTACTGTTAAGACTGAATGACGTGATATTAAATTCACCTATTTTCTTTGTAATATTCACGAATTATAATACTCAAACATGAGACAGGACAATTTTCAAGTCGTGAATTGTAAAACTCAAATAGGATACAGAAAAAACTGTACATGAAAAAGTGTGTTAAATTCAGGAATTATAAATATCAAATGGGGGACGGGAATTTTTGACATGAAAATTAACTCGGCGGATCGATACATCATATTATCACAAGAACTCGTATCAATTTCACATAAATTTTTAAAAATCAGACGGATATCTTATCATCCTTATTTAAATAATATATTAATAAAATTAAATGATATGCATTTGACTAGTTATAGTAACTGATTAGAGAGAATCGATTAAATCGATTAAATTTATCACTTTCAAATTAACTGATGAGAGAAAATCGATTAAAATTATTTATTTTTTAAAATTTATCGCTTGGAATGACTTAATTGCCATTTTTGGTATTAAATGATATTAAATAAATTGATTAAATTATGGTCGTAAGATGATATCAATAGATGATCATGATGTCTTTATACTTTTTATAAAAACTATATCTTTTTATTTGATCCACTCCCTTTAATATTTTGTATGATGCAAATTATTGTTTGTTCATGGTTTCCTTATTTCAAACGTGGCAGGAGTAGATGCTCTTAATAGCTCAAAATGGTAAATTATTAGTTTTTTGCTTCCTCTTATCCACTCCACAATGCATTGTATAATAATATTGTTTTGAATGATATTTCGATTAAAAATAGCAAAACATATCACAATTTGATTTTTTTTTAATAACTAATACGTATTACTTATCCTACCCATGAGACATTACCTGTTCTTAAAGTAACATCAATGGTAAATGTAATCTTTTTTGATATGGGGTTACATCTGATATTTTTCGTACAAAACACAATATCATCTAGTAAATATAAATCTAATCGAAATACAAGTTGCTTACGACTCTTTTAACCATCAATCTTGAGTATATATTATCGACAATTTCACGTGCACTCAAATAAACCTCTGACATCTCCACTCAATCTCAAGTATAGTCACAACGACCAATTAACAGCTTCCGCCCGAAAGAGAAAAAATTACCGAAGTCTACGCAAAAACGGAATATTAAACACATCCTAGAGGAAAAACAAAGATAAATGTTCAACCAATTGAACTAACCCGTTTCACCAATACTAAATGTAACCTTAAATGTCATATATTATCATCAAATTCAATCTTCACAATAAAATCCTACAGCTTCCCAGAAACTTCGTTACCAAAAAATAAAACCCTACAAATAAGTCAATTGCATCACACTCGCCATTGTTCACAAAAACTTTCCATGACACGCCTCAACAGACGCTTTCTCACGGTCGATTCGCCGCATAACTACCGCCCAATCTCCGACACGAATCACATCAGATTGGTCGTAGGAAGCAGCATCATAATTTTCTTAATCGTGTTACTCACACTTGTTTACTGTTTTATCCGCAAACTTATGCGCACTCCAATGTCAGAATCACCTCACCAAGCTTACAACCACCATTCGCCTCGAGACGTTCTTCTCCGAGCATTGCCTGTTATTGTCCACGGCGGAAAGGACGAGGGGAATGGGTTCGAAAAGGACTGTGCAATATGCTTGGATGGATATAAAGATGGAGAAGTGCTACGAATATTGCCTTGCGACCATGTGTTTCACTGTGAGTGTATCGATAAGTGGCTAATGGATTCTGGATTATGTCCTGTGTGTCGAAGAATGGCCGTGAATATGGAGCAGATTAGGGTCGAGAATGCGCGGAGGTGCTCTGAGAGACTCATGGCCACATTTCCGCCAAGCCGATTTCACGGTGGCCAATCAGTGATGTGAGATGGTTGATGAAACGGACCAGTCAGACTCATTTTTGTTTATTTTCCTACCAACATTTTTGAACTGTATGCTACAAGAATTTTTTAACTTGCTGCGGGTGACATTTGTATACATAAAATGTGCTGTGTTGAGCTTACAAATTACAATCAAAGGTGTCGAACATGAAGTACACATTTTATATGTAAATAGGTTTTTTCTCAGGAATTCTCAGCCGCCTTTTGATTGGTTGTTCGACAAGGTTGGAATGCATAGGACATAATTAAACTTAAGACTAGATGTATGGAAAGCTCCATAACCCTGTTTCCCAGCGTGCAAGGGCATACAATAGATTTTAGTGTCTTCCCGACTTGCCACCATGGAGCATGAGCTTCCATTGATTGGGGACAGGCGATGGATCAATGGAAATAGCCGACAACTTGACCGCCAACATTCTGTCGTAATGCCTCTTCATGGTCCAGCACCCCATTTGGAGTGGTGATCACAACATATCCCCACTGAAATAATATAAAATGTGGTGACGGTGGCATACTGGGAATGGCAAGGTGTAACTGACAACCTATCGAATAAATGGAAGATCTACAAATGGTGAAGGAAGTGCACCTGGCGTGTTGGTAGAGCCCGGGTTTTGTATGCTTCAATATCCCTTGCCTTAAGATCCTGCCTGTAAGTCAGAGCTTTGCAGTCATTTACCCTGCCTTGTAGTTGCACTGTGATGCTTCCTACTCTATGCGGATCATGAACTTCAAAGTCCTTGATGTATCCTGTAAAACCATTTTCTGTTAGTCAAACATTCTAAAAGGACGAGCACAAATGAAAGCAAAACTAGTTAGAATAGAAATGAGTATCCAAATATGCATCTCGTAACATTCACTTCTCGTCGCACTTTTGAAAATGAAACGTTTTAATATAAGTATTTATTTTATAAAGAATACATTAGTTGACAGATTGATATCTATAAAGAACTTGCATACACCTTTCATCATGATCATATCAACACGATTTACTGAAAACTAGAATTCTGAGAAAGGCGCTATGTTCAGGTAATAGTCATTTCAATTATAAGGGATCATTCATCGCAGAAGGCAAAGCCCTCAACATTTCTATTGCATTTTTTAGCAAATATTAAGTGTTATTATAACCATCTTCATAGTTGCTCAATCATATATTAAAATCGTAAATTAATTTCATGCCAGGTTTACTGCAACTCTTGCATGCTCACGAAAGATCTGGAATGTAACGCAATTATAATAAATTTAGCACCTTTAAACCTATAGACTACCATAAGATAACCCCAATTAAGCAAACATCAATGCATATTATCCTTAACAGGCCTACATCTGATTGCTCCAGAAACTTTCACATGGTCCACAACCTTAAACTAAATTCCTCAATGCATATCCGCCATACACCAATAAAACGTAAGCCCATAAAAAGACAGATCTAGTGCTAGATGTCTCATCCCAAAGTCCGTCATTGCTACATTAACTAGGAAACTGATCCCTTGGTTGTCCGCCAAATTAATATTAATCCAAACACCAAAACCCAAAACATTGTTTTGTCACATAATTTTCATGTTCAAGTAACCTGAGGAATTCATCACTTCATTTTCCACATCAAACATATTCTAATTTCATATCAAACTGCATCCAAAAGCTTGTAAAACAATGCAGAAACAATTCATAGAACATCTCCAGCTTATGCCTAATTTTTGATGAATCTATTTGCACAATTAATCACTTAAATCTTAATATCAGACTGCATGAAAGGAATTGATAAATTAATCGATTACCTCGAGTCTTCATGATCTGGAGAAAAGCGGACATGACACCGGAGATTGGCTTGAGCTCGGCCGTAGCCTTTCCTCTCTTCTCAGCATTCACTATCGTTCGAAGCGCGTCGTTCAGTATCCTTCTCCCCATCTTCTCTCCGACCTCGCTACTTTCCGCCGTCGGCCGAGAACGAGGGTTTTGCAGAACGAAAGAAGGTCGTTGTTGTCCCCTTAAGTTTGAAGTGAACCAACCGATTTGGTTCAATAAAAAAAGAATTGTAAATAAAATTAGGGTTTTTTAATAAATAAAAAAAACACTTTGTATAATATGTTAACATATCACGCCGATATAACCTTAATTTTTTTTTTGCAGCGGTTTAATGGTCAGTTCTTGATATTTCATCGGAGGTTAAGAGTTCGAGCCCTAGTGAATCCGTGCCTTGAGTCCGGAGCTTGTTCGGTCTTTGAGCGATATCAATGAATATTTTTAAAAAAAAAACCTTAATTTTTCAATCAACTACCTGTATAACAAAATATTACATAAAATTACATATATAACATCAAATATTTTCAATTAATCATCTGAAAATTTACATAAAATGTTAGAATGTGTGCACACCTGGAAATGTGTGGAATGGACTGAGTAATAAAGGTCCAACATTGTTGAAATTTCAAAGAAACAATCAAATTTTATGGGTCTTTTTCTGTAAGTATATTAAGTATATTTTTATGTTGTATCTATATATATATTTTTATGTTGTATCTATATATATATGTTGTATCTATATATATATAAAAATTTAATTCACCACCATACATATAGAGACAAAAAATTTCTGTCGCTAAAACTACTAATTTTATTGCTAAAAATTATTGGAAAATAAGGCAAAAAATAATAAGACAAAAAAGAATAAGATAAAAAATTAAAAAAATCATGTATAAATTTAAAATTTAAAATTGTGCGTAATACATTGGTAAATTTGAGGAGAATCGAATGAAGCCATCAGAATAAAAATACTTTAAAAAGTAAAAAAATAAAACTAAACAGTAAACGTTGAAAACAATACGAAAAATCGAAAATATAAATAAATATATATACCGCAGGCCCGTCGTATGGACGAGCTCACCTCTAGTCCGCTCATAAAAAACACGTTTTTCTCTATAATATTCTCACGTCTCCTGTGTCGCGAGATCTCATCACTTGCCTGCTCTAACACTCACGCTTACGCCGTTGCTTCGGCCCGACACTGCATTTCTCAGGTGAGTTTCCAGCTCCGAATTCCCGATTCGCACTCGCTATTCTTTTATCAACAGTTTAGTATATATTGATATCCTCCGATCCAAGTCTGAACAGCTTTAAAAAAGAGATCGGCAATAGGCATACGTAGCTGTCTTCTATGACCATTTGTTTTCCGCTCCAGTTCAGATATCGATTTTGTGGTACTAAACTTGTTGAATTTGATCAAAAGAACAAGCCTTAGAATTCTGAGTGTAGTGCAGAAATTAATTTGAATCTGAAGAAATTTTGTTGGATAGATGTGAGATAGTTTTCAGTTTTCATGCTGAGGAGTGAAGCTTTGGATTTGGGATGATGAGTAACTTGAGTTTTGATGTTCTACTTGATGATATAGAATGTGAAATTACCTTACTTTTCCGATTTTCGTTTGAACAAGTTACTGGACTTGAAAATGAAATTAGGTGAAAAGACCTTGGTTTATGAATTATGATACGCTTTTTGCTAGATACAGTAGGAAACCGTGTTTGGGAATGTGGCTGCGTTGCAGATTAATTGCAGTTTGCTTTATGCATCGGATTTTGCATTAGTGTAACGTAGAGGGGCATTGTGTATTTGAATATAGATATTAAATAATACATTAGTATTATTTTTTCTAAGATTATTGGTTATATGGGAGTATTTGATGTTGCCCTGCTTCATCTTCTTTTCGGAGTTGCTCAGGATGAATGTTTAAGGTGTTATTATAGATTTTTTCTGTCCTGTATTTTGAATATTTTGAAGTCAAAGTGTTAGACGAATCTTACCCTTGGGCTTAGATTTGCAGACAGGAGCTAACAATACATTTATTCTTTGTTTAGATACATGCATGTGTGCTTATAGTGTTACGCCAAACACATTATTAGTTCACTCTGCCTCTGTTCCATGCCAGAAGTTTCACCGAGAGGAATGAAAGTTGATTGCCGTGCTATTTTCTTGCAGATGTCAGCTGATGTAGAGAATCCGAGAGCTGGTAGTGCCCAGAAAGGTCCCCACAGTGTAAATACAACTGACGAATCTCAAGTAACTTGGTATAGAATTTTGCTCCAGCATGCTTCAGTATACGGTATAGCTGTTGGTTACTGTCTGTCTGCGTCCCTGCTGTCAATCATCAACAAATGGGCGGTCATGAAATTTCCTTACCCTGGGGCATTGACTGCTTTACAATACTTCACTAGTGCTGCTGGAGTTTTCCTTTGTGGAAGATTCAAGCTTTTAGACCATGACCCACTTGACCTAATTACCATGTGGCGCTTCTTGCCTGCTGCATTCATATTCTACCTATCCCTTTTTACAAACAGTGAGCTCCTCCTCCACGCCAATGTGGACACCTTCATTGTCTTCAGGTCTGCTGTTCCCATTTTTGTCGCAGTCGGTGAAGCTCTTTTTCTGCACCAACCATGGCCGTCCCTGAAAACATGGATGTCACTCGCAACAATATTCGGAGGAAGTGTTTTATACGTTGCAACTGATTATCAATTTACGTTCATGGCTTACAGCTGGGCAGTGGCATATTTAATCAGCATGTCGATAGATTTTGTCTACATAAAACATGTTGTCATGACGATTGGATTGAATACATGGGGTCTTGTATTGTACAACAACCTGGAGGCTCTGATGCTGTTCCCACTTGAACTACTGATAATGGGAGAGCTGAAAAAGATCAAACATGAAATTTCAGACGAATCAGATTGGCATACATTTGCTGTCATCTTGCCTGTTGGATTATCTTGCTTATTTGGTCTGGCAATCTCTTTTTTTGGATTCTCATGCCGTCGGGCCATATCAGCCACAGGCTTCACAGTGCTTGGGATCGTTAATAAGTTACTGACAGTCGTGATCAATTTGATTATTTGGGACAAGCACTCCACATTAGTTGGCACTGTTGGACTCTTGATATGTATGGTTGGTGGAATTTTGTATCAGCAGTCTACAAGTAACAAACCAAAACCGGCGCAAACACAAGAACGAGCTGAGGAGCAAATGAAGCTGCTTGAAATGCAACATAACTCAGAAAACAGTCACATAGAGAAACTCGCCGAAGGTTCTGATTCAGTTCTATCTACGGCAGATGAACATTTAGAAAATCATACAAAAAATTAGTTGTAGGGGATTCACTTCAGGCTGTATTTTTAGGCATTCTTCCAACATAGGGAAGAGCTTATTGAGTACGGCAAACTTGTATACCGTCATTCTCATACTCAGGTTCTGTCTAAAACTTAATTTTCTTAATACACTTATCATCTCATTCCACTGGACTATATTTGAACTCTACAATGCAATCTCCACTCCGTCTTATCTCACTCTCAAAGCGCAGCCTACAGAACTATGCACCAGTCTCCATTCAGGCATGACAGCTGCGGTCTCCTTACCCATTTCCAAATCTTGTCTTTTTTCTGCCAGAAATGCCACTGCTCCACCATCGGATAGAGTGAGCTTCAGGAAGGTGAGATAATTTCCAAGTTTGTCTTTTACCGCAAGTGTTTTGAATTTTGATTGATCTTTCATCGCCATTATGATGGAGATTTATGACTTTGGGTTTGATTGCTTTTAAGTTGTTAATGCTAGAGGCTTGAGCAGGCTTACTCTCATAGCTCAGGTGACCGCCATCGAGGTTGAGGTTGAGGCGGAAGCCCCTCCACCTGCGAAAGTCGAGAAGCATTCCAAGAAGAATGAAGAGAGTAAGACTTATTTTGGACGATTTCTGTTCAAGACTAGGAAATCAGGAGATGATGCCCCTGGGGAGACTTGGCATATGGTGGTCGCTCTTCAGCACAGCACTGAAGGTAAGACTTAAAAACGAGGATCTCATTGCTTTTTTTTTTTAGCAAATACAATTCAAACTCATTACATATTTCTGGATTGATTGTTAGATAATTGTTGGTAAAGTTCTGTACAGAGAACAACAATCAATTGGAGTAATACCTGACGGTGTCGAAAAGATCAGCAAGCCACACAAGCTGAGGCCTGAGGCTACACTCAGTTGCCAACAGGGCTCTTGGTGACTTTGGAGATTCAAAGACAGTGAGCACTCTAGCTTGCCACTTTAGTCTAACCACATCCTCACTTCTTGAAAATATATCATTGTTTTGCTTGTATCGTTGAGAGTTAGTCTATACAAATGAATACGGAAGACTTGCCAAAGGAGTTTGCTCCAACTTTCGTATGTGATGATGCTTGATGCATAATTTCTTTAGAAGTCAGCAAGCGGTTGAGCCCCCTACTTCACAGTACAATTCATTTTCTGACCTTTGCTCTTTACGAAATTTTAGGTGACTTGAAGCCGGGTTCTGAAGTGACAATTACAGGACCTGTAAGGGAGGAAATGCTGATGCCTAAAGATCCCAATGCAACCATTATTATGGTACGTCCTTTTCTGCTTAAATATTATTATGTCCCAGGCCTTATTTTAAGATGTGGCAGATTTTTTTCCCTTCCCTCGGCTGTTCTTTTTCACATGAAGATGCATATACTGATTTTACTGCATGAATGCAGCTTGGAAGTAGAGACTGGCGTGGCTTCCTTCCGCTCTTTCTTGTGAAAAATGTTTTTTGAGAAACACGAAGACTATCAGGTACTCTTTCTGAAACCGCATAATTTTTTTCACAGAAGTATCAAGCTTTAGAGGAACAACCTTGCATGGAATTTATTTAGAACCACTCTTTTAGATTACTGCAGACCAGTTGACATACAAATAATCGGATCCGTATATATATCCCTGTGGGTAGTTCAACTGGCAGTTCGTTGCTCTACAAAGAGGAACCCAAGACAAGATAATATAGCTGTGTCATCACCAGCTTGCATGCTGGAGAATATTTATGTTACATTTGCCACAGGTGTCTGAGAACATGAAAGAGAAAATTCCTGAAAGGTTCAGACCTGACTTTGCAGTAAGCAGAGAGCAAACTGATGAGAAGGGAGAGACGATGCACATCCAAACACGAATGGCTCAGTACGCCAGAAGAGATACGGGAGCTGCTAAAAAATGGGTAACACATTCGGGTACAAGAGTAGGATAAAGGGAATGGGAATCCACTAGACGATAACATTAAGGTTTCCTTGGCAGCCAAAGACGGTACAAGTTACAACTCCACAGTTTTACATACTACAATTCTTACCGTCTGACCTGAGGTTAATTTTCAGGCATAGATTGGACTGAGTCAAGAAAACAGCTAAAGAAGGCGGAGCACTGGAATGGAAAAGTTGCAGCTGAAACATAGATCGTGATTATGCAAACCTTGTATTAGCCGTAGCCTGCAGCTGCTATAGAATCACATTCATAGGGATGAAATATCAGGCCGTGACTAATTACAGGTGCCAAACAGCGGTAACTGATGAACTGGCACTTGTTTGGTGACATAAATTGGCTTTACAAGAAAATAAAACACAAACAGAGTACAGCACCGAAGTGCATATCAGAAAACTGGGCAGCCCTTCACGACAATGCCATGTGCGGTTGGACAAGAAGCCAGAGGACATCCGTCTGGACTACTTCCCCACCATTCGAGGCTCACATGAAACTTTCCCAAGCATAAATACAGAGCCACACCCATGAAGGCTAATCCAGCATCAAGTGCACCTGATAGCACATAGTTATGCCGACCCCACCAACTTCGGTAGTACCGGTACACGATGTAGCCAGACAAAAATCCTATTATGATCCAACTTGTGTAATTGACAGCAGTAGCTGGGGGCATGTTGATGGTTGCACCAAGGAGCACCGGCATGTTAATGAGCTTGATCCATTGTTTGTCGGGGTATATTTTATGTGCGAGCCAGACGAGTAAAGGAGCCAATGCCCCAAGTAAGAAGAACCAGTTTATGGCTGAATAATATCCAAGATCTCCAAATATTCTGCGTGGCCCTATCAGTCCCCATATGACAGAAGCGTCATAAAATACATGATCACCTGGGCAAGTCCATGGGCTGCCTGCAGGAAGGACTAATCTGTCACAGATGTCAGGAACAGTGTCCATAAGCCACCAAGCGGTAACTAGATGAGCCAGTGCTGATACAACAGTCCCAACCACCTGACCATGAGGGCAAATTATATGACTAGCTATGGAATAACAGCATAAATGAAGTACATTTTGTCTGTTTTCCTTCAGAGTTTTAAGCTGGAAAATTTACAAAACACTGACCTGCGCCATAAACATAGACCGAGGAGGAATTTTCATGTAATGCCCAAGCTTGAAATCTTGCAAGAAGGTAATGCCTTGTTTCATACTTATAAAACCATACACTTTAAAGCATATGTTGGCAACTGGGTAACCTGGATAGATATAACCAATGATGTACTCCGTAATCACATTCAGACTTAGCATCTGTTTAAAAGAAAAAATTGGAAGTTCAATATTATTCTTATCTCAAGCATTTGTTCAGTCATCTGAAACCAGAGGTAAAGATTCAAGTAAACTGATTATTTAGCTTTGTATCAATGACTGAACTAATGAAGTTACCTGATTAGTAGTGGCAGCAATGACCCCAATAGGGAGTGTGAACAAGAATGCAACAGCACATGCTAGGAAAACTCCCCACCATGGCAACTGAAGCTGATCATTATAGTATTGGCATGTGAAAAGAGTGGCTGCAACACTTGTCACAAGGATGCATATAAACCACCATTCAGGAACTTGTTTATATCTTCTCATCAGCTTTGTGTGTATATCCATGTGATTCTTTTGAAAAGCGGACTTGCTTAAACTCAGTATACCGCTATACCAAAGTATCAAACACAGTAAGATTACCACGCAGTTCTTAGGTATACAGAAATCTCATAAGGATTCACAAAAGATATATGTCAACATTATGCATTGCTCGAACAAGGATATTTACCTTCCATGGAAGAGGACAACGTGTACAATAGTGGCAGTGAGGCAGGCAAACCCAATGCCGTAATAAATAGAGAAGAATGTGCTCATATATAAAGGCCCCTCCTTCTCATATGCCTCCAAATCTATGTGAAATTTATCATCGACTATGGCTGTAATGTTATACTTCTGCCCTGTAGACGTGAATAATCCATCGGAAAAGATAGGGAAATTCTGTGCTTCGAATACATTTAGCCAATAAGCTATTGGGGTGATCACATATACGACCAAGATAAACCCTACTGCAATATTAGCAGTGGCAAACCAAGGACTAGCAAGGGGACTGCCAAGGTAAGAGGATATGCTAGACCAATCAAATCCAATTGCTCCAATCCCTAGCCCATGGAGTCCTGAACCCAGTTGTTGGGCTAAGACCGATTTGGGATATATCCAACAAATCCAGGAAAGGGATGTCAACATCGGGAAGAGGTAACCAGGAACTACGTAGTAAGCAAGGCTGCAAATAAACGCAATGAGGAAGAACTGGTTTCTTGTTAATCCCCCCTTTGTTCGTTTCTCCTTCTCATGCAAAGCCCTGTGTTTCATCAATATTAGAAAAATGCACTAATATAGCAAACAAATTCAGAGAACATCCAATCTGCTGAGATGAAAACCAAGAAATTTTGTTACACTAAGTTGAGAAAAAGCTTGGAATACAGTTGAGTTCCACTTTAGGCGACATGCAAAAGACTTGAGGAGTTAATACCACACTCACACCCATTGAAGATAGTTTGAACTCTAATGTAACAGAACATCACACTCATCCTTTTATAGTACTAATAATACTGCTATGCTACCTTCAATTTGCACAATGGAATCCAAACACAAAATGTTGCACCACTGCTATTCGACATGACACCTCTTTTCAAAGAAAGAAAATTAATCAAGAGTGCTAAAATGTGTTAGAAAATCAATTCAGGATTTTAGTCATATAATCCAGACTAGTTGACTAATTTTGTAAAACATCTACGTCAAACTTTTAACTCAAAAATAAGCATCTAGTTTATCACATGGCTTACATCAACTGCAATTTCTCAGGATCAAAAGCATCTTCTCACAACAGGAGGGCTGGTAATAATTAAAGAATACAAAAGACGGAACAATGTGCTCAAACCTTAATATACACAAAAACAAGGACCCGATGCAGAATCCCGATCTTAATTCAGAAGCTGACAAAATACACAGACTGGCAATCAAGTAGGCAAAACTTAAACACTTAGCAAACAATCCTAATCATGAACAATGAGAATTGTAAATGGTACCCCACCCTTCCTAACGTTCAACTTCTCCTTTTCATTTTTGTGCGCCCCAAAAAGTTTGTTTCTTTTTTACAACTACTATTCACGCTTTTTTTTTCCTTTCAATTTTTCGTCCCGCATCTATTCATCTTATTCAGAGTAACAATCTCAATTTCTCATATTTTTTTTCTTCTCCTACCTGTTAATCTCATAGTACTTCATTTAAAGATTTCCCACTTTTACTTTTCTTGAAATAGGAACCGGCAAAATGAGACAAAGGAAATATATTACCTGAATAGCGAAACTTGAACTAGATTCTGCGGCCACCACATAGCGGCCGGCTCAACCAAATACTTCCTAAACATCCCAGCCCACCCAAACCCCAAAACCTGAGTAGTCAACACCACCAACAACGCCACCAAAAACGTCATACTCCGTTTATAAAATATCTTCACAGCACTCACAATATGAATAGCGTAAACATTCCCAGCACCAGAATTCGCAAATATAGTGATCAAAACATGTTCCTTCACATTAAACGGTCCAGGATTCAACGAAAACTCAAAACTCCTTCCCTTGAAAAAAACTCTATCCGTAATCGTTGATGCCATCAAATGACCTAAAGGCACCACCGCAATCTGCGCCGAAATCGACGTAATCGAAAGCGGCTCTCGTCTGTACCAGAAGAACTGGTTTAGGAACGAGAGCGTTATGCAAGCTAGGGTTCCGAGTATCCATGTACGGAAGGTTATGCAAGGTAGAGTGAAATCATCTGTTGTTGGTACTGTTAACGCGACTTGCTCGATCGGCGAATTTTCCGTCGGATCTACCGGTAAAAGCGATGAAGAAGATGCGTCCGAATTGCCGACTTCTTCATAAGAGTAAAAACATCATCAGCGAGCTGATTGAACGGTCAACAGTCAACTGAGTTTTGACAACAAGAGACAGAGAGATGATCGGGAGTCTTACTGAGGAGAGAAGCTGATATTCCGGCGCCGTCGTCGGTGTCGGCCGCCACCATTTTTGCCGATTAGATGAAAAGAATCTGAAGCTCAGAGAAGCGGGTTGACTTGAAGAGAAGATTGCATCGGGTAAGGTGACGTGGCAGTTTTGGAACCGTCGGATGGATATCTAATTATTAATGGAGAATTTGAGAGACAAAGAGTTGAGGTCAGCGCTGACGTGGAAAATGTGTAATTCATGTACTGTCATGGTTAAATTGGAAGCTTCCAAGAAAGTGCGTGTAACCAGTTTTTTGGGTTTATTCATTTCGGAGTAGTTTCAATTATCTATAGATTGCTCTATTTCTACCGTTAATTTTCTTTGCCACTAATCAAATCAATTAGATCTTTTCTTTTAGTCTGTCTTTTTTGTTTGTTTTTGTTTTTTGTAAAATTTGGCCTTTAAAGTTTTGTATTTTGTCGTTGAAAATTCATCAAAGATATTTGTCTTGCCTTTCGATATGCTTAGATACATTGATGTTTATGTTTTGAACCCTGATTTAGTTTGTTCTTTTGAGCTGAACTAAAAGTTGAAATTTTAAAAATAATTCATCAATTTCATTTGTGGTTTTAATATTAAAAATAATTTTAACTATAGAAATAATTATTTTTGAAGTATATTCATTTGAAATATTTTAAGATTTATTAGCATACGAGGAGATATAAAGTACAAATAATTTGTTAGTTTTTTGGGTTTATTAGCAAAAATCACCCGTAAAATATTAGTTTTTGAATTCGCCACCCGTAAAATATGATATTAGTCAAAACCACCCATAAAAATAATTTTTTTTAGTAAAAGCCACCTGTTTCTCTTTAATTAACTTTAAAAAATCAAAAAAATTATCAAAAAAACTTTAAAAAGTTCCAAACTTTATAAAACAAATATGCAAAATCCAACCATTTAGTGGCATTTTT
>JAWWMW010001223.1:76850-89169 GCA_035048345.1 Echeveria elegans
ATCTTAATTATCGACATTCATTTTTGTGAATCACCATCGAAATATCATTTGATGTTTAGAAAAGAGGTGGAAGATTCTTAAAAGCATGCTTCAATCAGAAGATGTACACCAATTATATTTGCGATATTTACGCTCCACAACTTTATTAGGATGAATTAACTACAAATCCCTATCATAGCACATGAACTGTTAAATGAGTTTGGGCCAATTGAGTGGTGGTCAAGTGGTAAAGACACTTGCTCTGGAACCAAAGGTCAAGGGTTCAATCTCCATCAATGGCACCAAGGGGTAGGTGTGAAACCCTATGATCCTCTTTAAAGAAAAAAAATGAGTTTGGAGATTCTAATCTTTTTTGATGATCATTGAAAAGTACAAATGAATCAGTTAAGAGATACAACAACATCTCAAATCGAGGAACATAATCTCGATTAATGAAGATTTTTTATGAACATGGACACTAGTGAATAACTCTTCTAATATTGTATTTTGATTATGTATATCAAATATTTAAATATTTATGTTTCTACTCTTATGTTATTAGTAGTTTTTTTTGATTATGGGTGTAACGTCCAAAATTATATAAATATATATAAAATAGAGGATACAAATGATTCTTCTATTTTTGTTGATTTTGCGGGTTGCAATTACAATCTCTATTGATCCTCTGATTCTACGGTTGGGTGTTGTTGTTGACTTGACGTTGACGTCGGCAAGGGTCTTGATGACTTGTTCTTGTACGGCGTTGTTGACTTGTGTTTGAGGAGAATTTTCTGATGGCTTCTCTTCTAGCAAACGGTGCTAGATGTAGCGCATTTGTTGACTGTTGGATGTATGAACTAATTAATAAATTAATAATATAAAAATTATATAAAATTATGCAAAAATAGATAAATAATACAGATTTAGTGTATTCATTTATATCTTATATAGTCAACAAATTAAATTAGAGAGTGGTATGATGTGTGTTTTATAATACAAGAGTTCAATTCTTGACAAATATTGTTATTTGTATAATAATTTTTTTTAAAATTTTCTAGGCCACCACCTGTGACGGAGAAGATTTATTTTTAACGTTTTATCTCATATAAAGTCGACGTAAATATTGTTGTAAATGCCAATTAAATTAGTTGATAATAAGATTAAAGGTACATATGTAAAATTATATTATCAATAAAATTTCTGTAAATAATTACTTTCATTTTCAACTAATTGTTAAAATCCGCATCCTTATAACTAATGACATTTCAACGATCACAAGAACATACTGTTTTTAAGCCGGGTGAAGATTTAATAGCAACAACAAAAGAGGTAATTGATGAGAGTCCAATATCTGATGATAATATTTTTGACACTCTTTACAGTGGAAGTTGTGAATCAGAAAAAAAACATTGTTTTGTAGGTGAGAAATTGGTGAGAATAGTTGATTCAAAATCCGATGAAGATTATATAATAGAAGATGCAATAATGTTGAGGAAGATGTTGTAAGGATGCAAGTTGTGAAGAATGATATTAAGGCTAAATTAGGAGGCACTGAATTCGAATTAAATATGGTGTTTGTGAGCAGGTGAACAACATATTTGAAATTGGTGATGCTAGAAAGGATCCTTCACATAATGATATTATTCTTTTTGAAGTGAATTCGGGGACAAGTTCTTTTGAAGTGGAGGAGACTCAAGAGGATTTCCATTAATATTAGATGAATAATGATTATGGCTAAAATATTGGGCTCATAATTATTAAGATTTTTTATTGGGTTAATTTAGTGTTTTATATCCAGCATCGCATAATTATTTAGAGTTAGGGTTTTCTTTTACTAATTATATTTTGTTTCAATTTTTGTACTATTTTGTTGAGTTATTCAATAAATCTTTTGAGAGTATTCTCTTTTTATTTCTAGTTGATTCATGTTAACCTCTAGTTTATAGGGTTTTATCTCAGAGATTGATACCCGTAATTTTTTTCCCCGGCATTTCACGCTGGTGTATCCCTTATTATTAACTGTTGCATCAACTTGTAATTTTACTTTTATCTTTAACTTCAATATACTCAATCAAGTCTAATTAATTTAAAATTTGGTCAAATGATCTAAATCAACCGTCTCCTAACTTTTGATTTTTATGATAATCTAATTCATTTCCATATTTAATCCGCCAAATAACTTTTTGGGAAAATTGTTGTAAAACTAAACTTTTTACCTTGAAATACACGTTAAACTTCGAATTACAAAAAACCCGAAAAACTATAAAGTTTGCAAAAAGGCGCTCATTGCTATACTATTTTATTTTAAAAATGATATAAATAATAATAAACTCTTTTTTATGAAAATTCCAAACAAAAATTAGAAAAATAAATAGAAGATAACCACTCATTTTTAAATATTTTTAGTAACATTTTAAGCAAAATTTGGAAAAGCTTTTTTACAAAAATAAATAAATAAATATAACTTAATAGATTTCTTTTTATATTTGTTCACTGAAAATTTTGACTTTTTATTTTTTTGATTTTATAAAGATTTCTTTCAGATAAAAGATTAACAAAATTGTTAGCAATTGGATTTTTTTTTTTTGTAAACTTTAAGTTTTTACTGTTTTTTTTTGTAATTCGATATTTAACAAGTATTTAAATAAAAAATCGGGTTTTACGAATCTTTTTCGATAATTTTCCCAAACTTTTTGTTTTGTAATCAGGTACTCTCATCCTATGGATGTCTCCCAGTCCTACTCCCATTCCAATTGTCTTCCTGTCAACCTCCACCCAGAGGTCATACCCTATTTACACATGCCCTAAATTCATTAAACAAAAATTTCACCAACCAGTCTTCAATTGTTCGTAAGTGTCACACAAAGTCTGAGCCCATTTGCTCAAATACAATAATCACCATTCAATTCCATCTCCATTCCATCATCCAACACCTTCAGAATCATCCTCATTCATGGTTTCTCAAAACAGGTAATAGTATTAAAATAAATGGCCTTTGTTATTTTGCAACTACTTCAGCTTATAAGTAGTCGTTGCACTGGTCATTTTGAAGCATTGAACTTTCTTTATGGGGTTTTGTTGTCTACTCATATTGGTTATTTTGTCGGGGTTGTGCAGCTCAAGCACCTGGGACTTGAATGTTACAGTTGATTTGGTTGCAGCGAAGGATCTGGTTATCAACTCGGGATATTGGTTCATTGATATCAGGTACTGATTAAGAACTTATTGAGAGTTTTGAGTCAGAACTGCGCTGAAATTCAGTTAGACTTTCTTTGGATGAAATGAGATGTTTCGAATGATGCTCTTACTTTTTTGATGTACAGGACGACAGAGGAGTTTGAGATCGGTCATCCTGATGTGGAGAATGCTGTGAACATTCCATATATGTTTGTCAAGCCTGAAGGTCATTTCGTCCTACATTTTTTAGTGTCTAAGATATTTTTAGTCCTGTAGGACGTTTGGTGCGGTGTTATTAAGCTTCTGCAAGTTTCGAATGGTTGATAGGGAAAAAAAAAATTATTTGGTCCAAATAGAAGAAATAAAGTTCAATATACGAAGAGATTGAGAAACTCTAGTACCCTTTTGGGCGCTTCTCTGTGAGAAACAGTAAATGCGATAACAACTGAGATAAGTGAGGTAGAAGGAAAGAATATCACTAGTAGTTTTTTTTAATGTTTTTATTGATTTTGTAAATGATCATTTTTTAGTACTTACTGTTTGAGTACTACTAGTTCTGCATCGGGTACTCGCTGATGGAAATTATTGTACAGGAGACAGGGTGAAAAATCCTGAATTTCTTGAGCAAGTTTCATCACTGTTCAAAAAGGAAGATCAAATGGTCGTGGTTAGTATTTACCCCTACAACTAGTGGTCACGACGACTAATACATAATACAGCTGAGTGAGTTTTTCCTTTTTCTATTTGAAGGGATGCTAAAGTGGAGTTAGATCATTGTATAGTTGTTTAGATACCGTGCAACTGAATACGAAACGCAACGCAGCGTTTAGTTCTGCGTTATGGCTTGGGTTGCCGGTGGCCCAATCGCGCATCTAATCTGCGAGCGACAGACGATAATACGACGCGTTTTCATTCAAAGCAACGCAGTTTAATTCGATGTTTTCATTTAGTTCCCCAAGTTTAATAAATTAGAATTGAGCACCCAAAATATTAGTCTATTTTTCAATTTGGTCCCTGCGCTGCAAGTGCGACGCTATAAAAAAACACGAACAGCTGAAAAAAAATCGAAAGCGAGAGGAGCGAAGCAATGGCGAGATACGATAGAGCGATTACAGTGTTTTCGCCGGACGGTCATCTATTTCAAGTTGAATACGCTTTAGAAGCAGTAAGGAAAGGAAACGCTGTCGTTGGAGTTCGTGGTACGGACAATGTCGTACTTGGCGTGGAGAAGAAGTCAGTCGCCAAATTACAGGATTCAAGGTCTTTACTTTTCCTAATTTTCTTCACTGGTATTTTAAGTTGTCTGTGTTCATGTGTTGATTAGTATTAGGGTTTTGGATCTGTCTTTGTGAGACTTGAGAGATTGAATTGGTTTGATTTACTTTTTGGGGATTTGGAGTTTCATGTTTCATGGTCTGCTGGTTTTGAATTTTGAATCTGAGTCTTACAGCCGGTTTGATTTTTTGGAAAAAAATGAGGGTAAGGGTTGAATGGAAAAAAAGTCAGGTTTTTTTCTTCTTCATTGTGCTATTCAAATTTTGTTCCGACTCACTTAGACGCCTCAGGAAAGGTTCTGTGTCGTGTTTTCTTAAGCTAATGTTGGTAGTTTCCTTTTTGTTTTTAAATGTGTAATTAGGTCAATTCAATTTCATTAATCAAAAGAAGTTATGTTTAGTCATCCTATTTTTTGATAAGAATTCAGTTAGGTGTAAAGGAATGTACCCCAAACGAGTAACATCCCCACGTAATTCTTGTATTGCATTTTTGTTTCATATTCTTTCCTATAAATGTGCAATGATCCAACTGTTGGGTAGGGCTAATGTTAGGATCCGATAATGAATTCTGAACTTGTTGTGTTTTCCATTAGTTATACACTTATACTTGCTTATTTAGCTTTACAGAATAGCAACTTATATAACAATTTGGACTAGTGGGCTAGCCTGAAACTTCCCAATTAATTATTTTATATTCTTGCACTTGTCAGAGGAAGTTGACAATGTGAGATGTGTTTGGTGTCTTGTTTAGCTGCCTAGTTGTTTATAATTTTATAAGAGCCTAAAGTGAAGAGGCTAAGTTAGTAGTATATTAGACACTCGAGATCGAGAATTGTTAGAGGTAGTGTGAGTTATTTGATAGTAGAGGACCATTGAATGTTTTGTGTCTTCTAATTACAGAAGCGCTAAAAAGATTGTGAACCTTGACAACCACATTGCACTTGCTTGTGCTGGACTCAAGGCAGATGCACGTGTTCTGATCAATAAAGCACGAATAGAATGCCAGAGCCATAGGTTGACTGTTGAGGATCCAGTAACTGTTGAATATATAACTCGATATATTGCGGGCCTGCAGCAAAAGTACACTCAAAGTGGTGGTGTGAGGCCATTTGGTCTATCAACTTTAATTGTCGGCTTTGATCCATATAAAAATGTGCCTGCACTGTACCAAACAGATCCTTCTGGAACATTTTCGGCTTGGAAAGCTAATGCTACTGGAAGAAACTCCAACTCTATTAGAGAGTTCCTTGAGAAAAATTACAAGGAGACTTCTGGGCGAGAAACAGTGAAGCTCGCTATTCGTGCATTACTTGAAGTTAGTTTGCCTCCATAAATTGCTTTCATATTTCACGACTCTTATGTTTTTTTGGGGTAGTCACTTCTGTTTTAATTTTACATGAACTGTTTTCTGCTAAAGATTATTCATGGAAATATTTCTTCACCTGCAGGTTGTTGAAAGTGGAGGTAAGAACATAGAAGTTGCTGTTATGAGCAAGGAGCATGGCCTGCGGCAAATGGATGAGGCTGAAATTGATGCACTTGTGGCAGAAATCGAGTCTGAGAAGGCAGCTGCTGAGGCTGCGAAGAAGGCCCCTACTAAAGACCAGTGATTCAACTCACTTCCGTTAAAGGTTTGAACTTAGAAATAAACTATGCATCATTGCCCTTGAGTTGAATGGATCATTGCTACGATGGCTTACGACCTTTGTTGTGTACTAGTAGTATTTATTCCGAAAAGAAGTTGGATTATATATGCATTACCAATAAAAGAACCTATATGGTAGAGCTCAACACCTTATATTTTCACTTAAGCTAATGAATAATTCAGTTGATATTTTAATTCAAATGAACTTGATATTTTTTTCATATTACACTCTCTCCCCTTCTCCGTTTTAGATACCAGGAAAATATTATTTTGAACTCCATAGAAGGAGAACGAAATAGCACGAAATGATGTGTATTTTTTATTTGAACTTGTATATTGATCGATTTCTCATTTGTCATTTGTGTACGATTATGTGATATAAAAATAGGAAAAAAAAAACAAATGAGAAATTTGAACCATTCGGCCGGTTATAAACAAAAGACCTCCGTCCTGGTTATATATTCTTATTTGAATAATGTAATTGTGATAGGAGAAATAAGATAAATATAAGTGAGTGAAGAATAAAATATGAAACAGATAATTATTTGATAGATAAAGTACAAAAAGAATCGTCCTGGAAACATGAAGAACAAAATGGGGCGTCCAAAATAGAAACGGAAAGAATAAAAATGGACAGAGTGGTGAAACATTAAACCTCATCCGACTTTTCTTCATCGTTCAGAAACTCTTTACATTCTCCTACTCCCGGTCTTCCAGTTCCAGGTTTGAGTTTCGATACTTCATGCTTTGCTTCCACTTTCCTTTACTCGTTCGATTCACTAATCTCAAATCAAAATCCAACCGTCCATTGACTGGTAAATCTGAATCCCGAAGCGCGATGACGACGGGCGCTAAAGATTGTCTCTGCTTAGGCTCGTTTGTAATCTCCCCCAGTTTAATGCCATCTCACAAATAAATCAAGTGACTCTAAAATGCTTAAAACACAATCTAACTAGTGGTTCTCCTCCTGTTTTTACAAGCCTAACTTAGACAAAATTGCTGAAGCCATGCATCAGCTTTCGATTCTGAATTCACATTTCTAACGTCGAAGGCCAAGGTTAAACTAGTTGGGTCTGATTCCGCATCTGCAACATGGTGATAGGTGAGATCATCCTCTCTATTCACAAGGCGAAACTTTTCCAAGAAGCGAGAACTTGTTGATATTGTGCCCTTCAAGGCAGCAGCATTTTCATATTGTGTTCTTCTTCAACACTTTTGGCTTGGTTGTAGACTGATTCGAATGCGTGCATGCAGACACTAGTGAACCCTGTTATGGCCTCGAAGACATTGGGAAACCCCATTTGTAGGTTGTTCAGTGTCACTGCTCTTGTTACGCTTACAGATTTCTCGTGCTTGGCTTTTTCATCCTCTGCCTTGACCTTCAGTATCTCCACCTTGGCTCGCTTCTCGGAAATCTTGACTTGGCTTTTATTTCCAGACATTTCGGGCATATTAAATTGTCCATTCTTGCTCTCTAAGCTTCTCAATGCACTACTTTTCTTTTCAAGCTCCTTGAAAGCAGATTCTGATCGCTTCTTTTGCCTTTGTTCTTCGCCCTGTTGTTCGACAATTGCATGAATCACTGTCAGCAAGCTGTTGATACCGTCTGATGCAACCTTGTCCGGCATGCGATCAATCACAAGTTGCCATTCTTCGCATAAGGAGTAAATTTTGGAATCTTGTGTTGTTTTTGTTAATGGGTTTCGGTTGAACTGAAAAAGGGTAAGTCGTAACCAGCCTGTGAGGGATAGAATGTAGTCTCTTTGAGCCTTCATCATATTGATGAAAGATAAATGCCACTGCTGGACCTCGAGTTCGAGCTGTAGAGTTGATTGCCGATGAATCTCAGAAGTTGGCTCTGTTGATGGAATAACGCTGAGATATTTGAGCTGCTTAACGATGTGCGTCTGAACCTGATGGCACTCATACATGCTTCTCCACATAGACATTGATCTGCATAAAAAATGATGAATTGCAAATCACAACGCATCTTGTCCCAAACAAAACATAGACATGCCATGTCTATGACCTGACCTGACCTGATATCAATATCAAAAATGATACAGAACTAACCGTTTAACTAGCTCAATCAACTGAGGGTACAGCTCAGTTTCTCTAAGCTTGACAATTTCCAATGAAGTAGTCTCGATTGCTTGTGTAGCAACCATCAATCTTGACTCCAATGTTTCAACATCCTTTTTGGTCTTGGCAGTCTTCAGATACTCCGCTCTTTTCATCTCTAGCTTCCTCAACAATGTCACTTTATTCTCATGCTCTCTCTTTGTCATCTCAGCAGTCTAGCACACATTCACACATCAATCAACAAAGTCACTGATTTTCACAGAACAGAAACACCTCGTATGGGACATCCTTTGACATAAAGCTTCTCAAAGACAGGCTCAACGAGGTAACAATGCCTACTACTACAGATCCTAGATTCTATGCATTAATAATCTGAGCTCTCAAGGCCTAACATGAAGCATTTGCACGAAAAAAAAAAAACGTTAATTTTTATCGAGGGTCCTAAATGTACCTTGACCTCATTGAAGAGTTTCTTCTCCCAAGCATACAAGCGCTCCAAAGTACACGAATGACTAGACGAAATACCAAGCACACTCCCGTGGGACACATCATACCCAAGCACTTCATCACTGCATTTTGCAAAAGCATTTAGCTTCGAGTAAGAGTTGCATGTCCACGACAAGGGGCTCAAACCCCTCTGGTAGTACTGCACCTTCCCTGCATCAACGGATTATAATCTCAATCAACCGTACCCATCATTACAAAAAAAAAATCCTATCTTGATACAAAGCAATGAGACCTAGTGTAGTTTACAGAAACATGGCTGTTAAAAATATGAACTTTTAATGATTTGAATCAGCGGACCTGCTGGAGAATGACTGGAGAAACTTGTTCCAGACACTTGTAGAATTGAAGAGACCTCACATCCAGCATCAGCAGCTCTCAAAAAATACTCATCCAACTCTTTGAAAATCTCAGAGAGGTCCTTGGAGTTGCGAGACACAACCATCGCAAGCTCACTCCCACCACTCACCATAGACGGCGGCGCATGAACATCAGCCGCTGTCATAGTCGCCGATTCTGACACAGACAGAGTCGTCGTCTCCCACTCCTCTTCAGTCGTCGCCTGCACTGGCGGAGGAGCACCAAAAGGATCCCAAAAATCCCATCCCGTCCCCGAATGCGGCGGAGGCGGCGGCGGAGGAGGTGGAGGAAGTAGGGAAGCCGCAACAGAATTCGTCGCCGTAGTGTTTGTCGTCCATGTCTCATTACTGGAACTCATCGGCGGCGGAGGCGGTGGTGGATGAACAGCAGACATCGGCGTCTCCGGCGGCAACGGCGGTCTATGGTATTGCTGCTGTTTCAAATGAAGTACACTTTCCGCACTAGAAAACTGAAGCAGAGCAGATCCAGTGCTACGAAGTGATCTTAAGTACATCGAGTGTGACGCCGAGAGCGCTTGACGCGCTCTGACCAGCTGCTTCATGTAACGCTTCCTCGCCTTGCACCTCGCCACCATTTCTTCACGCTCGATTCTCGAATAGCAACAACCCATTTCAGGTTTTATCTTAACCGATCCGATCGCTGTTGAATTTTGCAAAAACCCTCGAATTTGAAAGTCCAATTTTCGATCTAGGGTTTGGTTTTAGTGGAGCAGAGAAAAAACAGAGCAGAGCAATTTTAGGGCTTTTAAGAGGCATCGGGCAGAGTGCCGTTTACTTTATATTTCTATATTTGAATATTATATGACAAAAATACCCTTCTAATCTATTCCATTTTCTTCCCATTCGAGAGATAGTGTGGTTTTTCACAAAATTAATTACGTGAGATAAAAATATAAAATAGAATAAATAAAAAATTATTATATTGTAGAGAGTGTAATTGTGAAAGAAAAAAATTCATGTAGAAAAACAGAAAAAATATTTCAAGACATTTAAAAACGAAATGAAAAAAAAAAAAGAGGTGGAGTCCGGATTGTCTTGTAGCGTTTGTCCTGGTGTTTGGATAGGAGGGTAGTTTCGGTAATAAGAGATTTCAACGGCCATATAAGTTGAAGAGTGTCAAAGGAGATTTTACTAGCATTAAAAGTCACATTTAGGTGTCCCACTTCGGCACGGTGAATCTAGTTTTACTGTGGTGGAGTTCTTAAACGGCGACGTTTTTGAGAGGGTTTTGCGGGACCCTTTGTTTAAAGATATTTACGTGATGAGACGTGGGGTACGCAACCTTTTTACAGACAGAATTTGTCATGAATAACGGTCAACGGTCATAGCTGGAGATGTTGAATTACAAGCCCAGTCCAATTAGCGTCAAGAGGAATCGAATTCAAAAAATGCGTGACTGATAATATGATTCTTTGACGGCAATTTGAGGCTTAATTTTGACATCACAAAATGTTATCTATTTTTAGAAACTATATGTTATGTAAGTGCAACATTTAAGGATAGGAAATAAAATTGAATGAAGAATTTGTGAGAGTGTTCCATTTGTTAACGAAAATGAAAACGAAATTAATAAATTTAGTATTATTATAAAACTTTCAATTATTTTAGAAGAAGTCATTATTTACTACTCCCTCCGTCCCATATTTCTCTTTCCATTTTTTTTTTGTGTTCCAAAATTTTCTTCTCATTGCCTTAAATGAAAAAAAAAATTCTTTCACATTTACACCCTCTCTCCAATCTATTCACTTTCCACTCATTCACTTTCCTCGCTGTTTTAATGTAGCCCAATTAATGTAGCCCAATTGACAGGTGCAGACGCAGTGAAATTAATTGGGATGATTGTGAAAAGCTGCGGGAACAGCGAGGATGCACAAGAAGAATCGCAGACAGTTCGCACGACACTTGAAATTGGTTGGAAATTGCTGAAAATTTCGGAGCTCAAGAGATATCCAGAGACGAGAGAACCATTGGAACATCATGAGGATGCGCTCAGGCGATCTTTCGTGTTGGTTTAAAGTTGTCAAAACAGAAGTTTTCCTCTAGCTGCTTGCCATGGGATGGAAGGCTCAAAATGAGATTGAACAATATTTACTGACTGGTGGTCCCCTTGATCACACCCTTGTGGATAACGCTAGAGTCAAGGTATGTCAATTGTCTTTCATACACTTTTGTCTAAGCCTTTTATGCATTATCATGATACTTATGTCAACTGGTTGCATTCAAAAGGTGCTCATGTTACAGCAATATTAAGCAAATGTCGTTAAGAAGTGAAACTGTATACTTTGAACTCCACCTTACGTTGTAAAACATCCGGCAAGGTCTGCCATCATAGCTAGTTTTCTTTGGAATTGTCTCAGTGAGCAGGCCTCGGAGTGTCATATATTACACAGAAGTTCTAATCTACTTGTTTGTTTTTTCCTTTGAATTGTTAGGAGCGACTTGAAGTTATTCAGATGGATCAGAGAGAGTATACACCCTTGATGATGAAGATCAAAAAGTACAGCATGTAATTTTAAATCTGGAGAAAACCTCAGAAAACACTACTATGCTAAAAAAAAAAAAAAACCTCTTTCGTGCGCCTACCCGAACTTGCCATGCACTAAAGAAAGAAAGTCGCAAACTTCAACTCGAATTGCATCAGTCGGAAGCTAACTTATATTGAGGTTACTGAGGCTATTTCTGCAAATTCAATGCCGAAAGAGGGTTCACCTCAAAAAAGTTTTAGAAATCTTACTCTGATGTTAGTTGCGATGAACACACTGCAGAGCACAATCATACAAAGTCCAAACCGGTCAAAACCTCAAGGTGATATCATCTCTGGACAATTTTGAATTTTGTTTTTATATATTTTTATCATGTCTATTACATGTCTTACTACTTCTACGATCTGAAGTATACACTGTCGTCCAAAACAACGATGTCTTTTTCCTGGAATATTTTCATCAGGGCATGATATGCTCTCAACACATCTAAATGACGAATGGCATGCTGACTTACTTGGATGTTGCTCGAACCTGGTCTCTGTACGTGTTCATTGTTTTAACATTTTTTATGTTTCGCTTCATCTACTTCAACTTATCAATATATAGCCATGTTGCAACATGGGTTGCATTTTCACGTACTTCCAAGAAAATCGACTTTTTTTCCCCCCATTGATATATAGGCTTGGAAGATATATAGAATGCGAGTTGATTGAGTTCGTCATGGTGTGCAGGTTTAAAGACTCTGTTCTGTCCGTGCGTTCCAGCTTTCTATCTGTATATAACAAATCCAGAATG
>JAWWMW010001225.1:0-18851 GCA_035048345.1 Echeveria elegans
CTCTTCATTCTCTCTTCTCATACTTGTTATACACTATCATACTTCTCAAATTCTTTCACATCAGGTAAATGGCCTTCGGTGCAAATGCTGGCTAGCGAGGTGGAGAGTGCATAGGAACGGCTATGAGGCAAGATGACTGCCATCTAACAGACTGACATCACCATCATTATCCAAGACATGCCTGAAACTTTACTGTGGTTGCACGAACACCGTCTAGCAAACGTTCATTCCAGGTTGTAATGAGAATTTTACTTCCTGGAAAGAACCAAGTTGTAAATTCAAACATACCATTAATTTGTCTCACTTCATCAACATCGTCAAGAACAACCATTTTTTCTTGGTACCAAAGGTGTTTTTGATCTTTTCCTTCCCTTCATGAACATTGTATACCTTCAATTCTTCGTCTCCCGAGATATTACGTAGTAACTGTTCATGTAACCGAATAAAATCATTCTCATTCTGAGACGTGACGTGCAGTAAATGATAGTACACCGCAAGTCAAAAGAAATTTATAAGGAACTAGGGTGACCTAGTGTCGAACCCAAAAGAATAGTTGAATTTAATTAATACTATTAGACACTTACATAATTCTAACAGAGTATAAGGGGATTTTTTCATAAAAAGTTGGTTTCGGTTTTGTTGTAAACGATTTAAAAAGAAGATGACTAGGGAACGACTATTCCTATCATACTCACGACTTTTAAATTGTGATTTATTAAAATAATTAGAATGATTTTGAAAAAGTTTGGTTTAGTTAGGATTAGTAATGCATATATTTTGTACATCTCACTGGTCTGAATTTTAACGTACAAAAATATATGCAACATATAAGACGATAATAACCCCCGCGAAAAGTTACTAATCGTAGAATTCAAATCCGTTAGAAATACTTCTTCTAGATAATGATACTTTCCCAAAATATATTTGGCAAATATACAAATTCTATCAATATCCGATAAATATATTAATATATCAGATATATTTTCGTCTTTATAAAAATTCATATTTCTAAAATCGATAGTGACGTGGCAGTCACGAGCCTCATATTCTGAGCGACTGCTCAGACTCAGACTCTAAGCGACTGCTTAAACTCAGACTCTAGGACGTCTCATGCCCCCTGAGTCAAGCATACAAAATCAACTACTCAGAATCTCCCCCTTGATCCAAGATCATCTTGCCCAAAAACGTTGGCACACATGAGCACTAAGTTCCACGGTGCTCTCAGAGTAGTATATGAAGAAGAAGCATAAAAAAGATAAGTGATAACTAGCTATAGGATTGCATACTCATTAGCTTTGTTCTAAAGATCAAATCCAGCAAGATCTGCAGCTGACCACTTGATCACCCCTGTGCAACTCATCCTTAAAGAGCAGCTCATGCGAGTCAAATTCCTCCTGATATGGACCAGACTGATTTCGTAGATTAGGATCAACCTTATAAAATACAGGTAACAACTATGTGAACTTTTGCACTCCATAATTTTGACAAGTTCATCAAGACACCAGCTAGAAGACGCATATCCAGGGGAGAAAGTAACTGTAGCAGCTTTGACGTTTCAATATAGCTTCAGATAGTTTTGACTGAATATCATGCCCTCGGCCATTACTGAAATAATAAGCGAAAGTGTGTCAGAAATCGCATGGTTTCTCTTACTTGCATTCAGTGAAAGCTGGAAAATATAATAAAAGTTTTGGCTGACAGGGGATTTTGTCTTACAATACCAACTTTGATAAATATTTGCATTTTGAGATTATTATATCAAACAAGTGGAGCCAGAGATTGTTAATGATGGTTGCTGGAAAAAAAGTGAGGAAAATTTTTTTTAAAGAAAATTTTAAAGTGTAAATGAACATGTGTGTTTCGTTGTAAGGAAAAAAAAATAAAAAATAGATAAAATAAGATCAATTTTTTTATAACTTTCTCAAGAGAAGATCATTTTTTTAAAATTTTCTTTTCTTCACGTTTTTTCCACAACCAAACGGAGCCCATCAGAATTAACGTCGGTGTTTTTATTGCCTTTGAATCTATATCAGAAGCACTTACCACTCAGCCTCGTGGTGAGAAACTCCTTGGAACTGCCCGTCCAGGAGATGATAGGTAGTATTACTAGTTGTTAGATTATAAAACCTCACTTTAAACATGTAGGTTTTTTGGTCTAGAATTATCATAAGAATTCAACTAGTTTTCTTTACATAATCCTCGGAGCGTTTATATATATATTTTTGTCAACAGAGACAGACATACAAACAACCACTAGTAGGCTGCTGGACTAATACTCTCTCTCCTCTTTTCTTCTTCTTATTTTTATTTTAGTGTCTTTTTTTATTCTTCTTATTTTTATTTCATACAGTTTACTTTCTTACTTTTTCTCTCACATAACAACACTATATTTCATATTTTATTCTCCACTCACTTATATTTTATCTTATTTTATCTTTCAAACTCTCATTATTTCTTAAAAAAGTGTCACAATTCAAATAAGAAGAACAAAACAGAACGGAATAAGTACTAGAATATAAATACTTAGCAAAGACGTGCATCTTTCTAGGTACAGATGATCGAGGGTTAAAATTAAACAATATTAAATATTGGATATTGCACTTCTGATTCATGAAATGGAGATCGCAAAAATGTTCTCCGAGTATGACATATACTGTAAAACAATCGCAATCTGTAAACTAACATTCAATGCCGATATGCTGCCAGTATCAAGATCAAGGGTATGTTCTTTTGACATGAACTGAATTGAACTGAAAATTTAAAATTAATTAATTAATTATATTTGCATATTATTTTTAAGTTTAAAAAAATAGTTTTGACAATAGTGAATGCGTCTTAAGCTTGTCTCATAGTTTCAAGTCTTATTACACTTTTTAAATAATTTTAAAAATAGTGAATGTTTATCTACTGAACTGAAATTAAATTAATGTCAAAAGAATAGAACCTTAGTTTCTAAGGAATAAAAGGATTTTGAAGAGGGCCAAACCAGTGAGCATCGGACATTTCTAGCTCATTTTGTACGACTAACTAGCAAAACTTAACGCAGAGACTTGACTCTTGAGTACTTTTTTAACTAATTAAATATACAAGTTAAGATCCAGGACAATGAGTGCAAGTGGAGCTAAGCATTCACACAAACTTTATCATCTTTTGATTCAATCAATCAATAAACATCACATATTTTACTTACTTTAACATGAGCTTTAATGCAAAGAGATTGCACTACTCATTTTTTGTAGTGTCCTCTCTAATGTGATCTCACTAAGGCACCATCAAAAAATGCACCAATGCTCAAAAGAAGAAGCTCTAGTTAGCCTCTTCTACAATGTATCTTCCTCCTTCACCCTCCTCCTCCTCCTCTACCATTTTTCCTCCATCCTCATTTCTGATCTCCTCTCGTCCCTCTCCGACTTCTTCCCCGTGTTTAAAAGGTATGCCTCTTGGTGCATCATGACCCGGATGATTAGGTACTTTGTGTGTGTCTGAAGTTTAATAAGTTTGGTGCACTTTGTAGGTTATGGTATGAGCCGGAAAATGCAAGCTTAGTGAATGAGGAAGAGGATGTGTACGGATATTTTTACGGCGAGGGGAATGATCTTGTGGCTGATGTGATAGATGGCGGAGATTCGCTTTTATTTTTGCCGAGTCCAAATTTTTATGATGATGAAAAGGTGGTGAATTTTCTTGAAGAGGAAAATGAAATAACTCATGTGAGTTTTCTTGAAGAGGTGGAGGTGGAAGGATCTGAAGAAGATTTATATCAAGAAGATGATGAGGGAACTGAAGAGGACTTGCAACGACATGAGGTCTTGTCGGAGCAATATGATTCTCAGGGTTCAGGATCTGAGTATGGTGAAGAATATTCAGTTCAAGATGAGGAGGAAGTTCTGACAAATTCGGACGCAGAGTTTATGAATGAGGTTACTGGCTCGGACGATGAATGGACAGATGATTTTGGATCGGAAATTAAAGAACAAGAAATTGTACAAGGTAATTCTGCTGTGCATTCTGCTGCAAAATTTCTAGATGCATTTTTTTCCATTAAGTTGATTACCTTGTTTATAGGAAATGAGGTTTCCGGGTTTTTTTTTTCTCTGACTTATATGTGCTTGCAGAAGAGCAAGAAAGGAAGGATGAGACGGTGGAAATCCAAGAGAGTGCATTTATCAAGGAAGAAACGTTCTTGGTATTCCAACCGCAGAAAGCAGATACAATCAAAAAAGTCCGCGAGCCACCGGTAGAACAAGAGAGTAATAGTATCATCGAGGAGACGATTTTTGGTGATACTTGCACAAATGCATCAACTTCAAAAAGTTCTTCAGAATGGAGAAGTTCCATATTTTGTAGAGACTCAGTTTCAGGCACAGAAGACCCTTTATCTTCTTCTTCGCGCCGTAGCTGCCCCAAATGGGAGTCCTACACTATTTTTCAAAAATATGACGAGGAAATGCTGTTTTTCGATAGAATTAGCGCTCAAAAACTTCAAGAAACAGGTTTCCTAAATTTTTATGATCTTTCATTTTCAAGGAATGTTTTTGGTTTGACTTTAATCTGTTTAAATGTTTGGCAGAGTCGCTGCGGTCGATTCAGTCGCGGCCAAGGTCAGTTTCAGACAGAATAGTATACAAACTGACGAACAAGCGACCATCACAAAATTACAGAAGGTCATACCAAGAGCTTGAGGCAGCATATGTATCTCAGATATGCTTAACATGGGAAGCACTTAACTGGAATTATATCAAGTTCCGGGCAATGCTAGCATCGCATAAGGGTGAAACTGATCCAGGATGTCCTGCGCATATCGCGCAACAGTTTCAACAGTTTCAGGTACTTCTGCAAAGATATGTGGAAAATGAGCCATTTGAGCATGGGAAAAGGCCTGAGATTTACGCCAGGGTGAGAATTTCCGCTCCCAAGTTGCTACAAGTCCCCGAATACAGAGGTAAGGAAAACTCAATCAAGTGATCGTAAATATTTTCTTTTGCGGAACTTTGAAGATGGGAAACTAAACAAAATTTTCTGACAAATGAAAATTCTATTCAGATTTGGAAGAGGAGCAAAAAGGCGATGGTTTCAAATCGCGCATTTCATCACCTTCATTTCTGATGATTATGGAAGATGGGATAAGAACATTCATGAAATTTCTCAAGGGAGATAAGGCGAAACACTGCCAAATCATCGCGGCTTTCTTCAAGAAAAACAAGAAAGGCTTGGTAGATCCATCTCTTCTCCGCATTATCAAAAAATCAAATCAAAAGGTAACATGTTTCTTCCTTTTTTTTTTCCAAGTCATACCCAATCTCTTCGCCTTTTCCTCGTGGTCACCTTTGATGTCTAGGAAATCCCAATAGTAAGATAAATCTTCTTACATTTTACGTTTGAATGAATTTCTTATAACTCAAAAGGACAATTACAAATGAAAATAAACAGATCATCTAGTCATTTAGTAATAAAAATCCATCCGCTAAAGCTTTATTGCGAGACAGATCATCTTGTTACATTTTACATTTTGAAACTTGGTTTTCTAACTGATGTGCAGAAGAAGGTTAAGCTCAAGGAAATGCATCGTCCACGAAACTGTCTGAGAAAAATCAAGCTAAAGCCAGACGAAGAAATGCAGATACTGATGGGTCTAATAGACTTAAAAATCGTGTCCCGAGTACTAAAAATGGCTGATCTCAATCCTGAACAGCTACATTGGTGCGAAGAGAAAATGGGCAAGCTTAAATTATTTGAAGGAAAGTTACAAAGAGACTCCTCCCCACTTTTCTTCCCTACATCAACACAATGAGTTGACCCCTTTAAAATCCTAAAAGCCTCCGCAACTCTCCTATCATCCCTTTACGCGTTCACGCATCTTTAATACTTGTTTTCTCCGGAAGGTATATCTAAGCTGACTGTGCTTCCATGAAGAATATTTTCAAGAATACTGGATGATGATGATGATGATGAATATCCTTAAGGCCACTTTTCTTTATAAAAGGAATGTGATGAGACTTGGCTTTCGCTCTTTTCTAGTTTTCGCCAAACTTTAACTTTAAACACTTGTTTTGTAGTTGATAGTAGTTTCTAGTCAGGTGACTCGAACATGGCGAGCTTTTGGACAGGTAATATACATTACATAGGACATATGAGATTTTTTGCGGAAAAGTGAGTAAAGATGTTTGTGACATGTTATGTAATGTGGTATGGTATTTCTTTGCGGAAAGTGATTTTTTTTTTCACTTAGTTCTTAAGTTATGAATATGCCGAAGAGGAAAAAAATAATTTCTTTCGTCGCGATTTTGTCTTTCCATTTTCTTGTCTAGGGTAATACTTCTTGGTTCTTGGTCACATTCATTCTTGAAAGTATAAGTTTTGGTTTAGTTATCTGGGACACAACCAAAGGTAAAGTTCTTTTCAAAGGGCCGTCGTTTTAATGTTTGTTACATAAAACAGTCGTCGTTTAACATGAAATATCATTTTTCAATTCTGATATTAGTTAAAAATACCATCATGTTAAAAATAAGAGAAGTGTCGTTGTTATAATCCGGACGATAGTGTTGTGATGTTATACATACAGAAATTGTAATAAAAAAAAATACCAACATGTTAAAAACAAGAGAAGTGTTGTTGTTATAAAATACTAAAATTCGGCGCCTTTTGCATTTTTAAGAAGTATGAAAAAATAGACTCTGTCCATAATTCAATTATAAATTTCCATATCATTTAATATTGATTAAATGAACAAAATTACATAGCTGAGTCAAGAGGGTGTACATAAAATTAATGAAATATTAGAAAATTAATAGATACAAATATAATTTTTTGTATCACATTTTTAAATATAGTTATAGCTTTATATACACTCCATACGTTTTTTTCTTCGCATGCATATATGATAAACACTGAAATCAGTTAAAAAATTCTTCATCCATATATAATGATCAAGCCATGTTTGATATTTTGCTATATCGGATTTTTACTCTGTCAGATTTAAATTTAGGCTCCGTTTGGTTGCGGAAAAAAAGTGAGGAAAAGAAAATTTAAAGAAAAATAATTTTCTCATGAAAAATTTGTAAGAAAAAATTGATCTCAATTTACCTATTTTTTACATTTTTTCCCTTACAATCAAACACATAATTTCATTTTCACTCAAAATTTTCTTTTCATCTTCTTTTTCCTCGCAACCAAATGAAGCATTAGGGTCTAAACATATTAATATTTTTTTTGAGATTGAAATACTTGATCTCCATTGTTGATGTTGATAATTTCAACCATTAATATTAAAATAAATCCAAAATTATACAACACGTCTCAAGTATTTTACATTGTATTTAAACCGGAACATATAACATACAATTTAAATAAAATTCATTGATCATTTTAAATTTAAAAGTTAAATTACGTAGTACTATCAGATAAATAATTATTTTCATTTAATTACAAGAAATCCATTCAATTTTTTAATTGTCTTTTTTAATTATAAGAAATATTTCAATATTATTTCATTTGTAAACCCTTCTCCTCCACCCTCCGCCGTACCCACCCACTACTCACCGGCACTCTTTTCCTTCGTAAACACTTTCACATCCTCTAAAGTTTCAATCTTTACATCCATTACTCGTTTTTTCTCAATCAAGTTTTGATCTTTTTGCATCTCAGATGAACGGCTACGCGTATGATCAGAGCTCGGCTTTGACAACTGCTTGTGATGAGATGCGGACGGTGGGGCCTTTAGCTAGCCCTAAACCCCGGCGACTTGGTGGGTGGAGTGATTCCAATGCTGACCACATCAGACCAAACACTCACTTCAGAACGTTTTTTTTTTTCCAGATTTTTGTTTGTGATTTATTTATGTTTAATTCTTAATTTTATACTGAAAATGTGAGTATGAAAGTCTTAAGTTGGAGATTTGGGTGGAAATTGATCATCATTTTTGTTATTTATGGGTTCAGCCGGAAATTGGAGTTTTCCGCTGGGGGGGTCACATGGGAGCTGGCCTTCTCGATATGATCATGGCTGAGGTATGTGATTTTTCTCTCTCAGTATTTTGTGTTTATTTATTTATTTATTTGGTTTAAAGGGCTGTATTTACTGTGAAGCATGTTTCTCAGAAATGGCTATTTGTTATCAGTGTGATTGCAAGAGTGACATTAGTGTCAATGTCGTCCGTGTTACTTGGTTTTTTGTGCGATTGGTTGTTGAAGTGTAGATTTTTATCTAAATGGCGAGATTTATGTACTTAGTTGACTTCAAATGTGTTGAAATATTGGGGAAAACCATGGTTGAAAATCAATGAATTTCAATGGTTCACTGGTTTTGTATTGGAATTCTGAATTTGTTTGGGAAAAACTAAGAAATAATTATTATCAATTATTGACATAGTTGTAATTGTTTTTGTAGTGTATTGAGATAAACTCGTTGTCGCCATGCCTTTATTACTTTAAAACCATGTGACTTTTAGGATGTGTATTAACAGAATAAACAAATTAGTAAGTGCTTGTTTTTATATTAATAATTGCAGGAGGCTACAGTAATGAAAAATCAGGAGGTCAAGTGTCGTCATTGCCACCATTTTTGACGGTTCTCCACCCACCAGATCATCAAACCCTGTCGTGCAAGATGGCAGGTTTGGTAGTGAAAAGGCTAAGACGTCGCCGTTGCTATCTTTATTGAAATCATCATCACCTTTGTCGTCATCATCATCCTGCAAATCAAGAGGTTAGCGGATGAAAATAGAGCAGAAGGAAGCTGCTGTAAGACTTGAAGGTTTTGATTGTCTTGGAAGGGATAGGCAAAACTGCAATATCTCCGCTTTTGCTTGATTCAAGTGGGGTTTTTCTTCTAAATTTCCAAATTTGGAAATTGTAGTCGTGCATATATTCGACAGCAAAGCAAGAGATGTTTTGGCAAGGTAAAGGCGTCACTAAAGGTTAGCTGTATATATTTGGTCTTTTGAATATCGGTATCTATGCATATGTGGATGGCGAGAGTTCTTCTACATTTATCAAATAAGAATAATAATAGAGAGAATATCTCTTTGTAAGCTTTCATGTTTGTTAGTATTGGGTCATTGGAAAAAGATCTTCTTTTTGTTCTTGAACATATTTGGAATTGTAAAATCAGTTCAACAGAGGCACTGGTGTAGTTTTGCTACTGAATTAATTTTTTCTTTTGGTGTATACCATGGATATTAGATGGTGACTGATCAGTCATTACTCGCTACATTTTATTTTAATAAAAAATGCTTATATAGATTTCATTTATATGCTACATATGGTCTGATGTGTTGGCACTTTTTAATATCTATTTCTAGGTTAGGGTCCCTGCACGGTCAGAAACAATGTTTTTCATAAAAGAAGCTGTGGTAGGGTTGTCGACCTGTCTGCACTTTAAAGTTTTCATAAAACACTGTATTCGTGCTATGAGTTGAACACCATGGATAGAACTTTTGCGTTTACCAGTCGGCCAGTTGGTGTGGTATGGGTTGCCTGGTGCTAACTATAGTATGATGTTTGAAGGAGGGGTTACATTTCTAGCAATAAGTTTCTTGAAATTTGACACATTCATGCTAACTTTGATTTCAATTTTCATATTACAAATTAAATTAGACAAATAAAGATACTCATCTTGTGGGTATAGGCCTACTGAACAGAACTGGACGATTGAACTGTGTACCTGATTATGAAAACATTTTTATGGTGATTATAAAGACGACCTGTACAATCATCAACATAAACATATTGATATTGTTCTGTTTTGGTGTCACTTCAAGACATCAGGCTGTTTCCGTTACTGGAACACTAGTGTAGGTGGTAGTGCAAGACTCTACAACCTCGCCATTTTGTTTGATCTTCCTCCAGGAGACCTTCCACGTCTCCAGCAAACTCTGCCTACACAGAAGAACCATGATGTCAAGTTATTCGTGATATATCTGAAAAGAATGGGACTATACACAGCAGGGGTGACTAGATGTGCTGACGAAAATAACTGTTTGGTAGCAAATGAAGATTGACAGATTGTAGTGTAATCACCACCAAGCAGACTGACAAGACCAGAAAGGGATATGCTACCTTTCGGTCTTAATGGTTCTCTTGGCAAGCATGAGAGTCAAGAAGACGGGAACCATCGCAGCGCATAAATGTTTGATAGTGTGCCCGCTGACAATATCGTGAGTCCAACCATATATAGTTTTATCCATAGCTTCTTCGACCTTGGCTAGTAGATAGAAACCTGCAACCATGATATATGGATAAGGCCACAAGGGGTCACTTTCAGAGGCCAAACATGTATGCCGTAAAAGGAATACCTGCAGCCCAAAGCCAGTATGTTGAGTGTGTGTACATTGGAGGCAACAAAATCGCCATAAGTGGAATGGCAATGCAAGGGAGGAACTGAACCAGTGCATACGGCCGAAGATCGTTGAAAAACCTGTACAAGCATTTTATATAATCAATTAGAGCTGCAACACCGTCGTAACAAAATAACCGCGTTCCTTTCCATAATAGGCTTGTATTATATCTACAGAACACAAGAACAATGTTGCAGCAACGTGTGTGCTTATACAGTTATACTCACTCACCTCCAGTATAATATGCTCACAACCCCAGCCACCAGTAATGGTATTAAGGATATTGTTCCCTTTTTCTCGTTAATTCTTTCAATGATAAAGATTGCAATTATGGAAGTGAATGCAATGGTCATCTGCACATATATGAAGAAGATATGTCAACATAACATATATGAGATGCATATTTGATTCAAGCTGAGTTTGTAATTAGTTCAACTAGACTAAGAATGACGCGTATCATAAAGGTCCATTAATCACCGGCAATCTGTCCCACACAAGCCGTCCATCATCCGGATGAAGGTGATAGTAAGAAGATCCAATACCGACAGCTGCTACACCAATGTAGAAGAATGCCCAACCCCAAATTTCACCTTCCAAGCTAGTAAAGCACAAAAACCCATGTCATGAACAAGGAAACATGAGAGATACAATAATAATTCATGAAAGAGTAAGACATGTACCTCAACTTAAAACAGTTCCCATGACACAAAAGTACAAGCCCCAAGATACCAACAACAAGGAATGGGACATTTGAAAGCACGTTAAGGGCGTTGGGTATACCTGGCATATCGGAAACGAAAATTTTGATATCAGCTCAAAAATACCATATAAACGGTAGTCATAGATGAATCCCAAAAATCCGATCCAAACAGAAAAGCCAATTCATCTAACAGAACTACCCCACAAACCCTCAAACTCGAAATATTGATTTGATAAACACAACCATCTCATTTTCAACATCTTTTGCATCACAAATTAAACCGATTTATCGGAAAAGTGCACCTTTTTGTATTCCTGTTTATAAGTTATTTTCGGTTTGGTGTTCTGGATGTCAATCAGGTATCGTACCGAATTCCAATTAAATTTGATACTGGAGGAAATACTAAATTGACATGGTTTTGATACAAATCAGATAAAATGACCTCGGTAAGGTTAGAACCATTTCATTCATAGATTTTCAAATCGATATCCTTTCTATAAATTATATGCTCAGTTGGTTTCAATCTGCTGGTAATTGTCAGTGTAAAAACAACAAAAATCAGAATACCAAAAAAAAACATCAAAACCCTAAATCCGGCATCAATAAAAGAAGAAACTCAACCAGTATAAGGACACAATAAAACAAACCCTAAACGATGCTAAACACAAGAAAAGTAATCAAAAAAATCCAAGTTTGATCCGTTCGTTGACTTGAAAAGCCTTACCGAAGAAAGTCCGCTGGTCAGCAAAATCGTGATATTCCTGATCCTGAGGAATCGATGGCGTTACGATCATGAGGATTACGAAACATACGATCGCTACTATCCATGTCGCTGCTGCTGTTCGTCTCCTCATCGCGCGAATCGATTTGGTTTTGGTTTTGGTTTTGGTTTTGGTTTTGGTTTTAGGGTTTGGGTTTGACCCGATTGCGATATGACTTGTAAATCTCTTACTTATCTTCTACGCTTATACGGGTCGGGTCGGATCTCTCATTCAACCCGGATCCGGAACTTTTTTCCTTCTCATATGGATACTTGGAATTTATCTATGGAACTGATACAACTTACAAGTGCAGAATGTTTTTGTTTGAAGACTGAAAATTTGAACTGGTACAACATTTTGCGAAAAAGATGTAACCGAATCGATCCGGAACTTGCCCTTGACTTCATGAGTTCAGGTTTCGAATTGTTTAAGTGATGTACTTCCTTTTTTATCTCATGGATTTGCAGGGTTCTCACTTCTTGTGTTATTGCAGACCGCAGACTCTTGTAGCGTCGAGTCGACCATATGGAGCTGGAATATAACAGAGAAGCTCCTGTCAGCAAGTGAATGTGTCATCATTAGCACGAAAACTTAAGAATATATAACATGGTATAGAACTGAGTAGATAGGAAAATGAAAATATAGTATCTCTTCATTGAGGACTTGTATATGAGATGATGGTGCGTCGGAGGAGCTCCCTTCAATCCAACGAATGGGCGAAGCATGCGGATATAGTTACCTCTAGTAACTGAAACACTCCGAAAGTTCATAGATTTTTTGATGTGCTGTAGCTGATAAGTTTCGCAACTCAGTCCTCGCATTGGATCGAAGGGAGCTCCTCGCCCACTACTACTACTACTCCCCCAATCACCTACAAGAAAAGATAGTGCAGTTTTATTCAAGTGAGCTGAATGTTCTTTGTTCTTACTCACTCTGGAGTTCCTTAGCCTCCCTTTTATAGCCTTGAGAAAGATAATGCGTTGATCAACGGTTGCATTATCCTTGACGATTCCTGATCAACAAGAAACAGACAGAGGTGTGGATTCTGGTACTACATGTAAGTCTACTAATCTGAGTAACCTTTGTGGAACGTCGAGCCTTTTAGTTGAGATTTTCTTTTGCTTTACTCAGGCTAGAACACAAAAGATGGTGATTTGTGGTCTTGGAAATTTGTGGCATTGAGTTGAGTATTCAGTTTTTGTATTGACATGCCTGTCATCATGGATCATCTTACTATGCCATTTTGTTTGCATACACACTTCCTTTTGCTATGATGTTACACTACATTGTGCAAACTTGTTTGAAGAGGACAATAATGCGCAAACTTTTGCTTTGATGTTCCATATCTATAACACTCGTCAGTCCTGGCAGATGATCAACATTCTTCATAAGATATGTGAAGTAAACTCATCAAGAGATTGCATTACAAATGGACTTCTTAAACATATATTTTGCATTGGTTCTAGTTCAATCAACAACTGCAAGTGACAAATACGACTGGTCATGATTCGTATATTCAAGCTATAAATACATCCCAAACAGGAGAAACAAAACATGTCGGAAAGAAGGAAGCAAGCAAGTAAATGGTCTTACTAGACTAATATGGAATAATGCAGTTGAACTGATCCAAAAGAAAGATGCAGAACAATGTAGCATTGAAACTTGTGGATTCAGATTCCTCTTCTTCATGTAGGAACAGTGCTGGTCATGACCCCTTTCAACCAGAAAACTGAAATATCTCTGGCTTTTTGGATTCTCTGCGGATTGGGAGATTCACAAAATGAAAGCATAAACTTACTTTGAATACTGCTAGGTTTGTTTCCAATGAAAGATTATGCAAAAATATTAACTGGGCTAAGCATCAAACTGTACCTCACTGGACATGAGAAGGCATTGAATTGTACTCCTATAACACATGGCAAGCAGTGACTCTTGTGCAAGTAGCAGCACCTGTTTACTTATCCTTTGAGCCAAGGACACCCCAGATGGTCACATTCACCGACACAACCATCGTCGTCATGGTACTATACGTATAAACTATGTAACAGAACGTGAACTTTTCATACGAACAAACAATGTACGAGTAACTTAACGCTTTGGGTGACTACTAAGGTGAACCTCATAAAGGTAAAGTCAAACATGGATTTTAGTGAGTAAACGAGGAATCTTACATGAGGATAGCTAGAAAGAAAAAGTTTCAGAAAGCCATTGTTGTTGAGCTACCAAAAGCAGTTTTTTTGGTGAATATTCTCTGATCACGTCTTTCCCCTTTTTGAAAAGATGAAATATGACCGTTTGAAAATATAACAATAAACATGAATATGTAGAGGATAAAAAATTACATGAACATTGATCGGAAAGCAGGTAAATAATTATATCGGAACTGAGGCAGAGAAGAGATACAAAGTTGAGGTTTGTTTGGCAATTTTCTTAAAATAGTATTGCCCTCGTATGATATTGGGTTTCCACTCAACAATCTGTCTTCCAGGATACAACAACACCCGCACCGAAGTGAATAAGGTGAAAAACATGTTACCTATGCTATCACCCGAAAACTCACACGAATTGAAAACACATACGAAAAGAAGAAGAAGATTGTTGTCGTTGTCATGATTTTCTTTTGTTTTTCATGAAGGAGGGACCTCCATTTAAACCGACATACTCCCTCATCAGTTCAAACCGTTCCCATGAAACTAGGCGCGTCTCCTCAAACGGCAAGGAATAACTCCCTACTTACTCGGTCATGCATAAAAGAACATGATGAGATGATAATACTTCTTTAAGTCTATCTTTATTTTTTAAACAAAACTACATCGTTTTGTTCCAAGACATGTCAAAATCCTAATTTAACACTACGTCGTTTTGCGTTAGTAAATGTTCAATTATTTTGTCACAAAACTACATCATTTTAGAATTGAACCATTTTTTCTTCACACAACTTTCCAACAAGAACTCTTAGTCCAATAGTCTCAACTGAACAAATGAGTGCGAAGTTGATCGGATCAGGCAATTCACTAGTCCAAGGGGTCTCACTAGTTTAGCTTAGTCACTTGGGAGGCCCAACAGATGATGAACACACTTGGCATACCAACCATGAATCATTACAGGGCCTGTTCTTCATGTCTGATCTTCTTAAAGAAAATTGGTCCTTTTCTTTGCATTTTTCCTATAGCTGGCTTTTCATTGATACCCATCCATCATGGCAACTGATCTTAGTCTGGAGTTTCTTATCCAGCATTCTTATCATGTTGGACCTGTAATCACGAGCCATCTAATTGAGTGTCATGTTACCAACATAGAAATAGCTAAGCTTGAGTATAATTCATCGCAGATTATCATCTTAATTATTACTCTAGCATGTGAAATATCAAAGTTTCAGACAACTTCTTTAGAATGAAGCTCACACCAAAATGATGCTAACATCTGTCTGAATACTCAAATATTAGTAGTTGTAAAGATTCTATAAGGTCAAGTGCGTCCAAAACACGACATTAAACGAACATACATATACCTTGATTGAATACTGAGAGGCAGATTAGGCCTTAGGCTTCCCAAAATTTGAACCAGTCATCTCCGAGGGGAGTCGAGCTACAGGCGAGTTCTATTTATCCATGGGCCAGTGCAACCATAATCATCCCACGGAGAGACCACACCGGAAAATCGCAACATGATCCTCCCAAGTCCCAAATGTCTATTATACCTCTTCACTTCAGTCTACCATTGCCTGCATATCTCGATTGGAGTCTCTTACACTATCTGAATCGACCAGTTCAGGACCTAACTAATAAGCAAAAACAACATCAGTTCCATACTTTTATACACTCCAAGAATCCCCAATTCTGCTGTACACCACAACTCAATCAAATTCCTCCGATCAAACCTCCGTATGTGCAGAATTGAAATAGCATTGTGTACAATCTTCAGCATACTGCATTTCTCCTAAAAAAATCGAATCAACTCATATCGGTCATATCAGAATCAAATACCAACTGATGATTGAGAATTTTACCAGAAATCAACACTGGATTGAAAACTCAATCTCACCTCTAAACAAAATCAGAATCGAAAACTGAAACCCTAACAATCAGCTCACCTTCTTCATTCTCGTAAATCAATCCAGAATCGTCGTATCTTCGGGCCAACTGCTAATCGCTAGGCGAAGTCATTGCGTTCGTCGTAATCATTCAGCACTGACGTGATGCTCGATCGCCAACCGCCGGCGCGGCGACGATAGATGATGAAAGCGAGGGTAGTTTCGGTATTTTTTAAAAGTACGCTGCAGAAATTTGAACGTTGAGGAAGAAAAGGTTTTATTTACACTTTTAAAATTAAAAATTACATAAGAAAACTCTAACTGCTGTTCAACAAAATATAAATACATTTCAAGAGAGTCTTAACTCTCAAATCTCAATCAAATCATCATCTTCATCGTACATACAACTCTTCGACGCAATGTCCTCCGGATAATCTTACTCGTCGCGACGCAAATATGCGTACAGAGTTGAATCAAATTCTAATATATGACTCATAGGAGATGCAACGATACATATCGTGTTGTCTGAGAATTCACTAACTTCAGAATTTTCTTTACTAACTGACCTTGTATTCGCCTTCATGCTCAGTTTGAACTTGCCATGCTGAATATCAGTTACAAGAGAAATTTAGGAAGAAAGGCCACCGTCTGCTCTTTCTTTGCTGGTATTCATCTTGATCGGTTGTGAAGTGGGTTTGGACCGGATGGGATTAATCTTGCCTCAGCGCCGTAAGTTACAAAACAAGCATGGTCTTGGACTGGTAGTGGTGGAGGTTGTCCGGTGTAGAGGTATTACTTCTATGCAGACTCATTCTATGACCATAGGGTAATAGTGCATGACCGTGAATCTTGGAAGAGTATCTGGCATCTGCATACTGAAGGAACAATGTAGTCAAGATGAGAACACACAACAACGCTGTGTAAGAAAGGTAGCCTTGGTGCATAGAGCTGGATGATGAGTATAGGGAGAATATTTTCTAGCGTAATGCTGCTGGAGAGAATAGGGGCTAGGAGTAATAATTAGTAAGCATATAAGAAATACCCGAAATGTAGTGAACGCTGCAGCTGTGAATAAGAAAGAGGCTAAAAATGAGATGAAATGGGAAAAAAGTGTGAAAAACTAGTTGAGGGAAGCAAACCTTATTAATGCCTGATAAGGAGGTTGTCGTTAAGGAATCCCTGCTGGTTTCACCTTTTTGTTTTTCGAAAGTAGCGCTAACACCCACTTCATGAATCCAATCAATTGCCTTGTTGAGATGTTGCATAAGTTATTGCAACTTGCCAGTGCCTCTCAATTCTCAAGTCTTATCTCATGCTTTTAAGTCCTGCATAACAAAACGTCAACCACAGTCATACACTTGAAAAAAGATTGATTTTGGAAAAAGTCGAGCTTCAGTCTGATGGAGTAAACAAATGGGTATGCATTTTTGCAGGTATGGTTTAGGTTAAGGGAACTGAATTGAATCTGAATTACATGGAAATTGGTAAAACTTAAAACGGAACCTGTTACAGATGACAGTAGGCTCTGCGCTGTTGTTCCTGCCTTTTTCTCTGATGAGTAGTTATTGTGTTAAGCAAAATGGCTACTAGTGGAGGTGGAGGTGGAGTCATTGACCTCCTTTCTCTCCTGATTCCTGGCTTTTGCTTTTTGTGCAGTTTCTGTTTCTTGCCTGGTCTCTCTGCAGATGAACATTGATAGATGCATTAAAATCGATATCACTCTCTTTACTGGAATCATCAAGGACGCAATACAAGAGTTCCGCTTGAAAATTACCAAAATACCCCCTCAGCATTTACTACACAGTGATGCGTTGGTCATTGTATTCAATCCAGCGAGATACAGTACTAGCCTTGTAAAGCACTCATCAGATTCAAACTTACTAATTTTCCAATACTGTTTGTTTTCCATCACTACACGGTTCTACTAATACCGGAAAAAAAAAGCATACTGCTGTAGTACTTGCACAATAAAATTTATACATCATATACAATAAAATGAAGTATTGGCTGTCTGATAAACAGATTAACAGTTAACACTTTGACATCCAGGGCAGGAAAAACTATCCAATATGACAACAGATATGTAACCTGGGGATTTAGAGGAGGACCGCTAGCTTGTAGCTAATGAAGTTTGACCCGTCATATAAAATTTGACTTAGCTGCCTGCACTGAAGTTACAAAATCTGTAAATGGAAATGAAGCAGAAATATTGCATATAAATCGACCCAAAAGTAGATGATGATTAAGAAATAAGTATCAGCAGATATGTTCCCTACCTGCTGAAAGGAGATACCGAAATTGTAGTAGGATTTGAATGAAAACTTCAATGTAACGCACCAAATACAGAGTAATAAGTAAATGCCTTGTATCAATACTAACTTGTTTTCACAAGAGAAACAAGATCAAACTTTTGCAGTGCGCTAAGTTGTTACGGAATTACTTAGTATAAGAAGGGTGAATTCTTGTGTATAAGATTTGTATCTGCTGCTTCTCCCGCTGCTGCAAGTGGTTACTCCTGTTTGCCAACTAATCATCTGCGCATCAGAGTGTATAAGACATTGACCATTTAGGACCATACAATCATACCTCCGCCTTATTGTTTGGCCTCTCCTCCGTGAAAGTTAACTTATTTTCTCTTCAATAATGGATAACAAGGAGCGGAAATGGACTGAATCCTTTTTATTCAAGTCCTTCGACCATGGAACTCTCACAACTTTAAGAGTGATGGCATCTGGTCGAATGCCTTGTTGAAGCATTTGGCGAAGGAGCAATTCGGCTTCCTGCCAGCGGCCTACTTTGCACAATCCACCAACACTTATATTAAGAGTAAACACATCTGGTGCAACCCCATTGCTCTTCATTTCATTCATCACGAGTTTGGCATCCGTAAACCTACGGGCAAGGCATAATCCATGAATTATCGAATTATAAGTAATGACGTTAGGAGAAACTTTATTCTTCTTCATCTCAACAAACATGAAAGAAGCCTTCTCTAACTCACCCGCATTGCATAATTCATGGATT